>JAZAVI010000574.1:0-75806 GCA_036326025.1 Chrosomus eos | reverse complement strand
AATGAGAGTTAGTTGACTAGTTATAGTAAGTAAATGTCTAAAGTGGACTATTGAAAAAAAGTCGCCAAATAAAAATTTTGCAAAGTTGCATTTTACCATTTTTCTAACACACTACCAGGTATTATTTGATATCGATGGTCTTGTTACGCAGGAAACGTGAAGAATCAAAGCAAACAAAGGTGAGTAAATCGATGCACTGTGCATGCAATCATTTTCCCTCATTTTAAGACTCACTTTTCCTCCAGGTTAAACTGAATCCTTTGATGTCACCATCCTTTACTCCCCCGTCCTCGCCAGTACGGGAAAAGATGTTTACAGTCTGCTGACGGCCCCTCTGAGAATACAACTTAATTCAGTCCAGAATTGATCATTTTAATTTTAAAAAGGTTTTAATAATCCAAAACAAATGCTTTTTAAAAACTTTGCTTTCTAAACAATCAGCCTTTCAAAACTGCCATAGGTCACAATTTTTCTATCAGTTCTATCAATAAAAAAAATACAGCAAAAATATCATCCTGTTACAAAAAAAATTGAAACTGGGGAGGGGACGAGGCCGGGCCGTGAGAGGGGCACGAGGCCGGTGGCGTGATGACTGATGAGGACACCTGTGCACGCCCCGGGTCTCGTATCTCTCACGGGGACGGAAGCATAAAAGGAGGAGTGACGACAGTGGAGATCGAGAGAGGCCAGGCCTGGTCTTGTTTTGTTATATGTGACAGCAGTCGCCCGTAAAGAGCTGTTGTTTTTTATTTTTCATTTTGTATTTTTTATATTTTATTATTAAATTGTTTAAATGTTCGCCGGTTCCCGCCTCCTTCTTCCCTACATCTTGAACAGCGTTACACATAGCCTACTTATGATACTGTGTTATTGTGAATGGGAGTTGTTTTGATGAGCACAAGGGCCATTGTTGCATGCCAAATAGGGCCATTGTCCTTTTGCTTGACTCTGTGAATATTTCACCTGATGTACATAATTTAAGCACCTAATTTTTACTTTTACTCTTAGAAGAAAATGTTCTATATAGAACCTTAAAGAGTTCTGTCAGGCGCTTATATAGAACTTTTTAGGGCTTCCCAATTTTGTTTTAATTCACTTTTGATTTTAATTCAATTTTATGAGTTAAACAACCTGTTAAACATGAACGTTTTATGCAATCATGTAAGACATATATATATAACCTTTTGCCATAAATGGTTCTAAAAAATTGAGTCAAGAACCTTTGGACCAGTCCCAATTTGCCTACTTATACTATGACCTAAAAGTATGTACTCTTTTTGTGAAGAAAAAGTACATACTTTTGAGTGTGTAGCAAAAGAGTAGGCAAGCTTTGGGACATACTATCCCGTCATCTTTAACGGACAGATCTGCTGTGTGCATCGTGTCACCGTAAACTGCCCTGTCAATCATCTCGTCACAGTTAAAATCCTCCATTCAATCTAATTTGATTTCCTACGGTTTCGGAGAGCACGTTCATCTACCAGTCGTGGTGGGTCTTTCATGCGGAGACTCTCCTCATGTGTTTGCAATTTGAATAAAATGATGCATTTAAAAGGTAATGGCTAAACGTATCTTTACAAAAGTTCACAATCCTGCTGCAGACGAAATATAATGTAGACAACGTTGAATAAATAAATTTTCGTCAGGTTAGATAATTAATCACTCAAACCCCTTTATCTAAACCCCCCCGGACTCACACGTCCTCCATGTCTGTAGTTTTTTTTAACGCTTTTCACTTGTGTTTGTAGTTCTAACCGAATCCTCGTCCAACGTGCGATGGGTTGTGGGCAATATTAGCCTTTAGAGTGTGCATCGATCTGCACATCGGATTCTGACCGGAAATAGACCATCCGGTTGTCTTTGGAACACTCATTTCAACATACTACGATTTGGGACGTACTAATTCTATGACTGGCCTAAGCCCTGTCCCATCTCAGCCTCAAATAATGCGGGGGGATCAGAAGGCTTTTGTCTAGGCGCTAGAAGGTGGCAGGCAGCACTAGTGCCGTTTTAATTGGAATCCCAATCAGTCGACTACGTCGAACCTGAGCGACTGAAAGGAAACGTCTCGGTTACGTATGTAACCCTCGTTCCCTGAAGGAGGGAACGGAGACGTAGTCCCATTGCCACTATTGCTGGACCACCGCTGACTCCCGGGCTCCTCAGCAAAAAACAACTGGTGCGTGCATCCACTTCCGTATTTATATCCGCGCCGCGGGGCGGAGTGTGAGATGCAGATCTCGCACGCCAATGTGCATTGGCTCGTTTTAAGATGACAGGCTCCCTAAAGCCTGTTTTATGCTTCTGCGTCGAATCGACGGCGTACCCCCGCAGACACCTCTGCGTCGCCGCGAACCCCTCTCCGACCCCTCCGCCGTAGCTCGATGTGCACCTCCAAAAAATTGTAACTACGCGTCGAGGCGACACAGACCGCAAGGGCTGTGATTGGTGAAATGCACCGCGATGCAACGCAACCTGACGCAGAACCATAAAACGGCCGTGGAGTTGACACAGAAGCATAATAATAATCTTTATTACTAATAATAAAGCATAATCCTTCAGGGAACGAGGGTTACATACGTAACCGAGATGTTTTAGGAGTTAGATATTTTTGCTTTTTTTGTTAGTCCTTTTTTCTGTTCTTCCAGTTGTAATTTCTAAAATATTCACATTTGTTTTGTTCAAATGATCCCATGAGTATTATTTGTCAGATAAATTAGTATTTTTTAATGGCTGAAAACAAGTTTTCTTTTCATACGATCACAGGGGAATTCAAATACAAAACAAATTATAAAAACGTGTACAAAAAGTTGAATTGTTTCTTGCTGGTAGTTTCTTGTTGGTTAAGTATTAAGTAATCTCATATGTTTCAACAAAAAATATATATCAGCACAACTGTTTCCAACATTGATAGTAATAAGAAATGTTTCTTGAGAAGCATATTATGATTTCTGAAGGATCATTTAACACTGAAGACTGAAAATTCAGCTTTACCATCTCAGGAAAATGTTTAATTTGAACATATAGAAAACAGTAATTTTAAGTTGTAAGAGATTTTCGAAAACATAAAATAATCTTACAGAGTCCACACACGTTTGAACGATAGTTTTTTTAAGACGTCTCATGAAAACTAAACCCAACTAGGGTAACCTGAAGAAGTTCAGACCTACAGGACTGAGACAGGCATCTGATCACTGTGGATATGAGTCAGATGAGAGCGACCTCTGCTGGCTAACACAGGGACTTGTACCTGACATGATGGCAGTCTTCTCATTAAACACAAATGTGTAACCACTACCTTATGCATGATACAATGAGTTATATATAGTCCCTTAGGTTATTTAATTGGTCCTTTAAAATCGTAATCAATTAAGAGCATTACAGGTAGGGGAAAGTATTAGGTCTACAGTTCTTTTGAATGGGCTTACAATAACAATGAACTTCATAACATACTTAAAATTGTTCTCTTTGTGTATTTTTTTTATTTACAGTTTTTAAATCACTGTTTTTAAATTAATGACTGACAACAGAGCTGTTCTTGTTGTCTTTTTAGCTCCATCTCTGCTCAACCACACTGCTGTCCTATGGATTTGAAAGACATCAACACTTGATTGTAATCATTGTAAATTGATAATGAGACATTAAGATGCATCATATTCTGACCTTCCGTTTAGCATCAGAAAATATTTTTGTCTTAGTTCTTATCTGTTTAATTTGATGCATGACGTTGCTGATCATTATACAGTCTGTGTCATGTTTGACGTTATAGAGACATATCGTGTCATTTGTTTTTATAGTTTTCTTCTAACTGATTCCTACTTCCTCAAGTACATTTGATGTGGTGGGTGTCTTTGTGTCAGTTCATCACTCTTTCATGTTATTTCCATGACGCTGACATGGTTCTGCTCATCCTCCTCTTTACACTCTTTCTGGAGGTTCAAGCTCAAAGTAAGTGAATTTAAATTTAAATCAAGTTTTATCACATATTGTGCCAGTTCTCCTCTGCTTTAGGATAGTGTGCACATTTTTGTCATTACTTTATTATTTGTATCATTATGTGTCAGAACTACTGTTTTTAGGTATTAACTACATTTATAAAACAGATAAAATAACAATGGCAGAAATGTCAGTTAACATCAATAAAAGAAAAAATATGTAGAGCTACTTGCCATAACAATAATTTTTTTGATAGTGGGACGTGAAATTTTATTGCTTTTGCATTTTTTATTTATATTTTAAAATGCATCTACGTGTCTATTTGTGTAAGTATATTATTGTATACTTTATACAGCTAAGAACAGTGTCACATGTGCATGTACATTTACAGGTTGTAGAAGCAGTTTTCGATGAATGAACTATAGGTTTTCAGAAATATCTTGCGAAGTGTGATATGCCTCGACACAATGCAGTATAGATTGTAGACTGATATTTCTGGGTTTACTCTGAACTTTATGCCTCCATTTTTACTCTATTACAATGGTTCTCATCCTGTGGCTTCCTTTGAAGTTTGCTGAGGCCCCCAGTGAGCCCCTGGTTGAGAACCACGTCTCTGTTATTATCATGATGATGATGATGAATTTTATTTATAATGCACTATACATTTGACATCAAATCTCATAGTGCTTACAAAAAAATCAAAAAATCAAATAGAAACAGAACAAAACAATAAAATAAAATAAAAACCAATACGCAGACACTTAAAAATACATTTAAATACTTAAAAATACACTTTTCTAAAAAGATACGTTTTCAGCTCTTTTTTAAAAACATCCGTAGTCTTAGGAGCTCTGAGTTGTTCTGGAAGGGCATTCCATAGACGAGGGGCGGATGCTTTAAAAGCCCTGTCGCCCATAGTCTTACGCCGTGTCCTAGGTGTAACCAGGAGATGTCGTTTGCCTGCTCTGGTCCGGGTCGGAGGTGTGTAGGGAAATGAGATCAGTGAGGTATGTGGGGGCTGCACCATGCAAACAGTAGTGAGTGTGCAAGAGGATCTTATATTCTATGCGGAAACAAACAGGGAGCCAGTGAAGGGATTTTAGGATAGGGGTGATGTGCTCGTGTTTCCGCACCCTCATTAGGACCCTGGCAGCACTATTCTGCACAAACTGGAGCTTTTGGAGGCTCCTACCTGGGATTCCCCACAGGAGTGCGTTACAGTAATCCAGCCTGGAGGAGACAAAGGCATGGACAAGCTTCTCTGCAGCTGGAAAGGAAAGGAAGGAGCGCAATTTGGAAATATTACGGAGGTGAAAAAACGAGGTTTACAAATTGAGGTGACATGATTGTCAAAAGAAAGGTATGGGTCAAACTTGACCCCAAGGTTAGTAACGGAGGGAGAGAGGGAAATAGTATTGCCAAGAAAAGAAACAGATGTGCAGGTGATGAACGTAATTGGTGAGGCGTTCCAATTTGGATGGCTTCTGTTTTAGAGCCATTCAGCTGCAGAAAATTTTGATTCATCCATGCCCCGATCTCCTCCAGGCAGGAGGTGAGGCGGGAAATGTTGGCAGAGGGGAACCGGAGGGAGTGATATGAAGATAAAGTTGTGTGTCGTCAGCATAGCAATGGTAGTGAATTCCATGCCTGCTGACAACACAACCAAGGGGAAGCGTGTAAATAGTAAAAAGTAAAAATTATTTCATTATTTTTACAGGCAAGAACAAGTTCTTATTTACAATGGCGGTCTGACAAGTGGAATAACCACTTAGGTAAAAGGAAATGGGGCTAAAATAAATACAGTACATTAGAAATAAATACAGGTTAACAATTACCATACGTTAAATACAATTTAAAAAACAACACAGTAGACAACACATAATGATTATGTAGAGAATCAACTGCATGTGTCCATGAACAAGGATGATATAATAGTTTTAAAAGATGAAATTGAAACTGCGAGCGTCAGCAGATTGAAAAGAAGCAAGACCAAATGCAGAGTTAGTTTTGGGAATACATAATTGAAGACGAAGTGAAGACCGGGTCCGATGGTGGGCATGGCAACAAGGCACGCTCCGAGTACCAGTTACTTCGAGCTGCCGTCAGACCTTCACCCCGTGGTCGAACCTCAATTTTCTCAGGGCGGGTGTCCCCCTGGAACAGGTTTCCAGGCATGTTGTTGTATCAACAGATGCCTCCACCACGGGCTGGGGCGCCGTGTGCAATGGACATGCTGCCGCGGGCTCCTGGACAGGACCCCAGCGCCTATGGCATGTCAATTGCCTCGAGTTGCTGGCAGTACGCCTTTCCCTGCACCGCTTCCGGGCGTTGCTCAGGGGTCAACACGTACTAGTCCGATCAGACAATACCGCCACAGTAGCGTACATCAACCATCAAGGTGGTCTATGCTTACGCCGTATGTCGCAACTCGCCCGCCACCTCCTCTTATGGAGTCAGAAGCATCTGAGGTCGCTTCGAGCCATTTTTATTCCCGGAGCCCTGACCTGTGCGGCCAACGAGCTCTCACGGCTTCAGCCCCTCCCTGGAGAATGGCGACTCCATCCCCAGTCGGTTCAGTTGAATTGGGACCAGTTTGGGGACGCACAGATAGATTTGTTTGCCTCTCACGACTCGACCCACTGCGACCTGTATACCTGGGGGTGTCGAGCAGACGAGTCCGCCGGACATCCTGCACATCAGACGGGTCAGCCCCAGACTGCTGAACATCACCTGACTCCGAGAGCATACGGCCACTTTCGTCGCTCGGAGAGCAAGGTCAGTGGCGGCGCGCAGCTCACAGAAGAGCCTCGGGTCAGTCCCGCCCTCGTGCATGTCCGTGAGCATCTGGGTCAGGAGACCAGCAGAACGGTCATGGGATGCAGTGGGGCGGCTGCCTGTCCTGTGGCACTCTATAGGATTTTGCCACAGATTAGTGTAGACGAAAAGAACTACAGCCCTCGGACGGGTGCTTAGGATTGTGCCGGGAAGCACTCTGAGGACACAGTAGCATCGCAACAGAGCGTTCAACCGGAGGGATCCCAGTGTACCCATAGGCAGCGGCCCCTGAGGGGAGGAAAGGCGGATGAGATCAACGAGCGGTCCCGAGAAGACAAGGGGTCTTCCAGGACTTCGAGATCTCATCATGCACGTCCGGGAGGAAAGATATTGGGGTTTGCCGTGGATGCGGGTCGGCGGCCTCACCCAAAAACCAATCGTCCCTGGAAAGCATGGCCGTCATCTCCGGATCAGACTCAGGCACAGCCGTATGCAGACCAGAAGGTGGCAGCTGTGACGAGTCGTCATTTCCAGAATAATAAGCCCACCTAGTGATGCTGCAACAGACACAGCATCATCCTCTGTAGCTTCAAATGAAAACACACGGGCCACCCGTTTTTTAAAAAATTTTTTAGGGTACACTCGTAGAATCATCAGTTCGCTAGCGGGCACCGTCAGTGAAGAGGGGGGCTGGGGTCGTGGACACAGAGTCGGCGCCTTGTTCCAGACCAACACCCTCAGGTCACCCTGGCCACCAGCCAGGGGGGGCACTAGATCGGGGTGTGGATGAGGGGACTCTCACTCTTGCGAGTTCATCGAGTCTCGACCTATATGACGCGATGATCACGTTCCCAGAGAGAACATGAGTCATCCACGAGCGCTGTTCAAGCATGATCAAAGCCCAAACACACTAGACATCGCTTGTGCCCATCAGAGTCCGATACCAGTCTGCTGCAACCAGAAATGCACGGGTGAGCCGTCTTTAAAAAGTGCAAGCTCTTTTATGAGAGGAGAAAAAACTCTGCGATGTTGAAGCGCTTGAGGAGACATACACACACTGGCAGATTACTGCACAGATCAGCAGGCACTGTGAGCTCGCCGCAGATTGCCGTCACACCAACACCGGAGAGAAAGGCTCGTCTCGTAGATTGAAGTCAGTGATGACTGTGGAGTGAAGAAATACTCTTGGCTCCGAAGCGAAAACATATCTGCATATTGCCGGCGTCCTCCTTTTATACCACGAGGTAAGGCGGAGTTACATCATGCAAATTCCGCAGACCCAAGGCATTTCTTTGCCATTGGCTCGTTTTGTAATACTCAAAGTCGATAGGTGTTCTAAGCGAAACCCCATTCGTCGTCATCCGACGGAACTCGGAGTGACAACGAAAGGGAACCAAGCTTGGCCTTCACCTTAGATTGCAGCTTTGATATGTGGATGGAAAAAGAAAGTGAAGTTTCCAACCAGATGCCCAAGTATTTATATGCAGTGAGTTGTTCTAGAATAGCCCCCTTACAAGTGGTGATTTTAAGGGCTGGAGGAGGCGTAGTACCCTTGCGGTAAAACCACATGGTTTTTGTTTTGAAGGTATTAAGAGTGAGTCTGAGTTGTGTAAAGGATTGCTGTTGTCGGAAAAAGCTATCTTGCAAGGTAGCTTGAACAGCATCAGGGGAGGAACCCGTGGCATAAAGGATTGTATCATCAGCATATAAGTGAATGAGTGAATTTCCAACTGCCTGGGGAATGTTATTAATATAAAGTGAGAAAAGTGTAGGGCCAAGGATGGAGCCTTAGGGGACACCCCTGGTGACCGGTAGAGAATGGGAAAAAAGGTTTTCGAATCTTTCATGTTGAACCCGGTGAGAAAGATAATTTGAGAACCAAACCAGTGAGTGATTAGTAGAGTGAGTATAGGGCACTATCTGTCACTTTGAGTGATTTATGGCCCTATGATTGACCACGCCCCTTTTTCCCACGCTTAGCCCCGCCCCTTTTTACCCCTCCCACTCACTTCCGATCTGACCATCTGGACCGTGGGAAAATTCCCACGGTCTGCCCTCCTCTTTCCACCCCCACCACCCCCACTTCCGAGAGATCATGTGACCGTGGGAAAATTGTCCCACGGATCACATTTGAAGATGTACTTTTTTTTTTTTTTTTTTTTTTTTTCACAATTACATATTCTTTAAAGATGTATAAAGATTGTATAAAGTTTAAAATACATATGTCTTTAGTGTTATTACACATTTTTAAATTAAAACATATTAAACTATGTAGATATTAAAACTACATTGTGTTAAAAATCATGTTTAAAACAATGAAATAAAAAAGCGCGTTTTAGCGGTCACCATACACTTGTAAAATGTTAAAAACGTTTAGACATAAAAAATAAATAATTAATACATTTAAAAATATAATTCAATAATTAAATAAATAAAAGTTTTAAATTGTGTTTTCTTACAATTATCAAAATGTTTTAGCATTAAAACATCTAAAACAGCGTGTAATAAATTATATCATACAAATAGAACTAATTACTATATTTGAAGATGTACTTTTTTCACAATTACACATTGTTTAAAAGTATTAAAACATTTTGTAAAATGTTCCATTTTTACATAAAACATCTGTTTTAAAAAAGTGTTTAAAACAATGTATAAAAGTGTGTTTTTAGCGGTCTCCATACACTTGTAATCATTAAAACATTAACGAGGAAGTTTAACCCTTTAACTGTCACCCCCCTTTTGATAAGTGACATTAAAATGCACTATACAAACTTAAATGGTTGTAATTCAAGAATGCTTTGGAATATAGACCTAAGTTTGGTCTTGTTTTAAAGAAAACAATCAGCAGATTATTACTGAAGTGAAAGCACTTCAAAAAATTAAAGTATGAAAAAGTTATGGAAGTTATAATTTACAGTAAATTAAATATACTTTATTAATATATTTTTTTAAATATAAAATAAATATTTTACAAAATATGTTTTACTATAAAATTACTATAAAATGAAAGCTATATATCTAACCAAGTTGTGTTCCAAATTTAAAGTTGATATCACAAAAATTTAAGTTCCCATGAGATTTTGTTTAGGCGTTATACCAAAAATAGCCACCGGGTGCCATTGAATTCCATTGAATATAATTGTATGCATTCTGCCATAACAAATTAATAAATTTCTATCCAAATATCACTTCTGTCACTAAATATGGAACCTTGAGATTCAGACCTTTCTGACAATATGTGTTTTGTCAAGATTAGAAAAGGTTTTAATAATAAATTATGAAAGATGATGCCCAAAAGGGGAGGGCCTAATAAAAAAATACCGTTTCTATGGTAACGGAACGTCCAATTTCAAAACGGTTTTCACAGGATGAATTCTGAGTTCGTAAGCTTTCAAATGATATCTAATTTATGATAACTACTAAAATATGTGATATAATAATAATAATAATAAAAAAATATTTATATATAATATATATTATACTTTTTAGAGGACTCTTACTTTATTATTTAAAATATAATTTTATCTTTTTTTTATTAACAAATACTAGATTATGTTTTATTATGAACTTTTAGCACTAAAAACCAAAGTTTCAATTATTAAAAGTGTGTGCGTCGACTTTTTGTGACAAAGGTCAGAAACTCCTGTAATGACATCGATTTTTTGAGGCGCACTCTTGTCATAAATTCATATTTTACTGTTCATTCGTAATTTGTAAGACAAAACAACGCTAAAATATCTATTTAGGAGTCTTAGACCTTTCCAACGATATATAGTTTGTCATGACTAGATTAGGATTTAATAGAAATATAATGAAGTAAAGTTAGGCGTCCCGCTAGCGGGACGGTGACAGTTAAGGGGTTAAATTGTGTTTTCTTAAAGTTATCAAAATGTTTTAGCATTAAAACATCTAAAATAACATGTATTAAAATTATATCATACAAATAGAACAAATTACTATATTTGAAGATGTACTTTTTCACAATAACTGTGCTTAAAGGTATTAAAATGTTGTATAAAGTTTTAAAATACACATATCTTTAGTGTTATTACACATTTTTAAATTAAAACATATTAAACTATGTAGATATTAAAACTACATTGTGTTAAAAATCATGTTTAAAACAATGAAATAAAAAAGTATGTTTTAGCGGTGACCATACACTTGTAAAATGTTAAAAACGTTTAGACATAAAACATAAATAATTAATAAATTTGAAAATATAATTCAATAATTAAATAAATAAAAGTTTTATATTGTGTTTTCTTAAAGTTATCAAAATGTTTTAGCATTAAAACATCGAAAACAGCGTGTAATAAATTATATCATACAAATAGAACTAATTACTATATTTGAAGATGTACTTTTTTCACAATTACCTAGTGTTTAAAAGTATTAAAACAATTTATATCATTAAGATACTATCGTCTTTAGTGTTCATACACTTAAAACATTAATGAAAAAGTTTAAAAGTGTTTTCTTAAAGTTATCAAAATGCTTTAGCATTAAAACTTCTAAAACAATGTGTAGTGCAATTTTATACCAAACAATAGATCTATTTTCTATCAAACAAATATTAAAGCATATCAAAAAGTTTATGTTAAAAACCACAATCTTAAAAACACATACATACATTTAAAAAAACTGACTTACGTTTTTACAAGTGCGTTTGTTGAAAGAAGAACAAAGTTGTCCATTTTAAAGATTTAATCCATCTCCAAAGGTATATCCAAAACTTTAGAGATTTTAATTCCAAAAGTCCTCGTGAGGAGCTCCACGAAACACGTCCAAACACTTCAGAGACAACCCAAGACTGACAATAGCAGCCGATGCACAATAGCCAGACGCAAGCTCCACCCCTAGACCCCATCCCACACCTAGAGCCCACCCACATAAGGTGTTGATGCGTGAGAAAAAATAAGTTATCAAAAATGTGACATTGTTAAAATAGCTGTGTTACTTTTTAAGATGTTAAAATGTAATTTAAAACGTTTTTCAGTAAACAAGTTAGAGTTTTTACCTTCACACAGTAATTGTAAGATTGTTCAAAACTGTTTTCAAACACACCATAATATTTAAACTACATGTTTAAAATCATATTAATACCTTAATACCTTACATTTTTACAAACCGTTTTGTTGAAAAATAACGAAAACTTTGGTTTGCAAAAAGATCCCATGTGTATTTTCTCAAAAGTTTATAACAATGTGCTAAAAAGTATAAATTTTCTTAAAGTTATCAAAAATGTGGTAGTGTTAAAATGATATCAGACAAATAGTTGTGTTTTGTAACATACCTTTTAAGTTGTTAAAAATGTTAAAATGTCATTTAAAACATTTTTCAGTAAAACAAGTTAAAGAGTTTTTACCTTAAAATTGTTAAAACTGTTTCAAACACACCATAATATTTAAACTACATGTTTAAAATCATATTAAAAAATACCTTACGTTTTTACAAGCCGTTTTGATGAAAAATAACATGAATTAACCAGTTCGCTGTTTAAAGATGTGTAAAAGTGAACAGTGTATTTTCTCCAAAGTTTAGAGATGTTTCAAGTAATCTCCTTGAGTAATGTGAAATAGGGTGGCCATACGTCCGGATTTTGGCCGGACAGTCCGGATTTTAAGCTCCGTGTCCGGCGTCCGGCGCAGCCTCAAGCCGGACACTCATTTGTCCTCCTTTTTGGAGTTAATCTGAATCGGCAAAAAAAAAAAAAAAAAAAAAACGCTCTAGAATCTTTATTGAGACGCAGCAGCATAGCG
Organism: Chrosomus eos; assembly: GCA_036326025.1. Classification (NCBI taxonomy): domain Eukaryota; kingdom Metazoa; phylum Chordata; class Actinopteri; order Cypriniformes; family Leuciscidae; genus Chrosomus; species Chrosomus eos. The sequence continues at coordinate 63,330 of JAZAVI010000574.1, read as the reverse complement.
TCTAATCCGTAAGCTGGTCAAACAAATGATTGGCTGAAAGCGGTGTCAAATAAATATCATTGGTTTAAAAAAGTAAACAAGCCACCATGTGCTGGCTACTACTACTACGCCTAGTACGTCATATCATAACGTTAAAATGCCGAAACGTAAGACCTCGTTTAATCCGGAATGGACAAAAGAGCACACATTTTTATCAAAAAGCAGTAAAGATGATTTTCATGGATTTTGCACACTGTGTCGCTGTGAAGTGGACGTTAGTAGTCAAGGGAAAGCCGCGATTGACCGTCATGCCAGCACGGAAAAACATAAAAGTAACCGACGAGACGCGGGTACGTCTTCCCTTAGGTCATTTTTTCGAGAAGCAACATCACCTCAGGATGACAAAATCTCTGCTGCAGAGCTTTGTAAAGTCTATCATGCAGTCAAGCATCACCAGTCATACAGGAGTGTAGATTGTGGAGTCAAAGTTGACAGAGAGATCTTTAGTGACTCATCTACAGCTAAGGGATGACCTGTGGGAAAACAAAAGCTAAGGCTTTGTGTGAGAATGTTCTAGCGCCCTACTCTGTACATATACATTCAGATTACATCAAATTAAACAATCTGCCTTTTTCAGTGGCAACGGACGCATCAAACAAAGGTACGACCAAGTGTTTCCCGATTGTACTGAGATATTTGCACTTTGAGGAAGGTGTGCAACATGCACTTTTAGATTTTTATAGTGACAGCAACGAAACTTCAGAGGCTATAACAAACCAGCTACTGGCTAAACTGGAGATGTCTGGTCTTGATGTGAAAAACATGTCCGCATATGCAGCAGACAATGCCAGTGTCAACTATGGAAAACACAACAGTGTTTATCAGAAATTGAAACTGACTCAGAAGGATGTGCTACCTGCAAACTGTTTAGCCCATATCCTACACAACGCAACAAGATATGCAGCAGGCAGCCTGGATTTTGATGTTGAAAATGCTGTGCTCAAGATTTACAGCCATTTTAGCATGTCAGCAAGCAGAACAGCACAGTTGAAGGAATTCTGTGAGTTTGTAGAAGTGGAAGAATGCAACCTGCTACGACATGTCGTCACAAGGTGGTTGTCCCTGCTTCCATCTATTGACAGAATACTGAATTATTGGAAGCCCCTGACCAGCTACTTTCAGAGTGAAGGTGAGGAGCAATGCTCCCAGTTTTTGTGGAAATGTTTTGGAGAGGAAAGCATTGAAGTGTCTGAGACATATTTTCTTTTCCTCAGTCACATTCTAAAAGTGTTCTCAGACACCATTGAAGCACTCGAGGCCAAATCGTTCAGCATAACATGTGTCTTTAAGGTAATGACTGATCTGAAACAGAAACTTGAGAGAAGGATGACTGACAGGTTCTTTGGCTTTACTGTGAACATTAAACTCAAGCAGCTACCCCCTTACCTGGCAAAGAAATGTGTGGAGGATTTTCTTGGTTTCTATGAAAGAGCCAAGAAATACATAAGTGAAAGATATGACTTCTCTGAGAACAGCTTTCATAGCAAAGTGGCAAAGCTTGACCTCACAACTGCTGTGTCATATGAAGAATACAGTGATGCTGTCCAGGCCTGCAATCTGAAAGACATCGATATGGAAGGACTGTATGAAGAATATGCCATGGTGGAAGCTTCCTTCACCTCTCCGGAAATGGAAGGTTGCCACAGTGAGGAGCGATATCTGAAACTGTTTTCCAAAGCAGACGCACCACTTGTGAATCTCAGGAAGATCAGTGCCTATATTTTCTCCATCCCATGCAGCAATGCACACACAGAACGAGTCTTTTCAATGATGACATCTGCATGGAGAAACGAGAGGAATCGTCTGGATGTGGACAGCGTCAAGGCTGAGCTCCAAGTCTGTGTCAATTTTACCTTTCCCTGCACAGACATGTACAAGAAGTTCCTTGGAAACAAAAAGCTCTTGGATGCAGCCAGAAAAGGGCAGAAGTATTGCAGATAGACAATCAAACTATTTGGTGACTAGTTTTATGTGTTCTATGTAGTCGTTGTGTTCACAAATCTGAGTTAGTTTGCTGTGTATTGTATTTAATTACACTAATTTCCTGTAGGAAGCTCTTAAGCCAAATTGATCTCTAATGCAGCATTTTGATTTTACGAATGGGAATATGAATATGTATTGGGTTCAAAACCATACAGATTTTTGAAGGCTGATAAAACATGGCTTGGTGGACATGATGACCCTAGAGGTGCCAGATTATTTGTTTATTTATGTATTTCTCTTAATTTTATGTATTTATCTTAATATTAAGTCCAGAAATGTTATGTTTTTTTTCTGGTACTGTGCACTTTGCAAGACAGGTTCGTTAATCTCAGTGGTCAGTTTTTGAAACCGATACCACAATGTCTTGAATAAATACAAAAACTGTGAACAAACACTTTTTTGCCGCAAAGTGTCCTTCCTTTTGGATTTGCGCTGAATTGTTTAAAAAAAATTAACCTAAAATTCCCGCATATTGATAGCGGCTCCCTGATGCCCGTAAGTTAGTTCAAATCTCAGACACATAATATCTCCCCCCCCCCCCCCCCCCCCCCCCCCCCAAAATATATGTGTCCTCCTTTTTGGTGTTATGGAAATGGCCACCCTAATGTGAAACGCGTCCGTTCGTTCCGGAGGCCTAGCCGAAAAATGACAGTCTGAAAGTGCACGCAGGGCCACACGTAGACTCCTCCCACGACACGCCTTCCACACCTGGGAGCGTGGGAAATAGAGCACCCCCCACATAATGAAAGAAGAGACTCCCCGGCGCTCCGTTTGAAAAGCCACAAACTCAACGTACTGCATTCTCTTGGAATTTACGCTAACTGCAGATCCCAAAGACTCCCGAGAGATGCCTTGATGAAGCTATGATGGATTTAACTTTAGCTCCGCGAAAATTACAAGGATCATGATTAACGAAATGAACCGGCGGAACGTGTGGAATATATTTTTCACTTGTCTGGAGGATGTGCGTGTACATATGATTTTGACAAGGACTACGTGAAGGCTGATTGACCAATGTGGATATAACGATAGAAGATTTACATGGAATAAGACAGAAGACCCCCTCGATTTGGTTTTCACAGAGTGAGATAATGGATTTTTTTTTACCACGTTATGGATCGGTATGGAAAGACTGAGGAGACGGATTAACAAATGAGGAATATACAGACTGCTCGTGGACCACGTTAATAAATACCCGTGTATTAAATAAATGTATTATTTAATGTAAAAAATAATAAATATACTACCTTTGCATATCCTTTGCATCCTTCCTATATTGTTTTAACAGGACATTCTGTATTACACCGAGCAGAAAAGTTAAAAGTGAACCGGAGTTTTTCGAACCGGATAAACATGCTGTTACATGCTCCCTGAGACACAATCGACGTCTACAGAATATGCAGATATACTGTACAGATAAATAACACGGGAAGATCACGTAACGATCAACGTGCAAACATAAATAACAATGTGAACATAAAACGTTAGGCCTCAGAACAATTTAAAACAGGTTAGAATGTTTTCTTTCACACAGCCTACAGATTTTAAAACCAGCTAAAAACAAAAAAGTTAACGTTAAATCTTTTAAAACAAGAATGTCTTTCACGAACAACTTTTTAAAGATAGGCCTACTAGAAAAAATAGTAAATTATGTTTAAACAATGTTTCAAACGTGAACATTTAACATATCAACAGTTAAAAATACATAAAACGAATAGTTTTTAAGCAAAACTGTTTAATATTTCAATTCACTACTAAACTTTTGTTTAGTTCTTAGCTAAAAATATATCTTTCACTGTCCCGTAAAGCATCCTCACGGCTCGCGCTCCGAAAGCAAAATATGAATGAGAAATAGCTGGCCTGTGAGCCCCCGCCCACCTACAACTCCGACAACGCATGAGAATACGCATGTGCAGAGGTATACCTACAGATTTCAATATTGGTAAAAAAAAACTTAAAACAACTCAAAAAACTTTATTTTATTTAATTATTAATTCACTATTAGATCTTTCTAGCCGAATATTTTCAAGCGGTCCTCTAGCACAGCGCCCTCAACACACGCACACGCACGCACACACATACGGATGAGCGTCTTAACATTTAACTACATCATAGAGAAAGGGAGAGAGCATTACTTTGTACCATGACATGTGTTATGCCTAGAAAACGAGAAATGATCTCTTGTGAACTCTGAATGGTATTGTGAGCTATGGGAGATAGGCTAGGCTACTGTAAACTTTTGGTTTTCTCAAAAATAGATTGATGAAAGCTATTTTTAAAGTCGACATGAAATCAAAATGTACCCTATTTACCACTCCCCTCAAGTCTGAGCAGATATGGAGAGGAGGAGCGCTAGAATAAAACACTCCCTCTGTTATTCCAATATTCCATTTCACTGGGAAATCGTCACAACACTGGAGAAAAGTTGTTTTGCAACTTCCGGTTCACAGGGACTTTTAAAAACATTAATACAACTCTTTGCTTTACAAAAACTGTTATTACACTAAAACAAGACACAATATTTAATTTACCCCTACAGCTAGTCATATAGTTAATTCTTTTTTATTCTCTATTTTTACAGACCTAAAACCATGATTAGAAGTAGTCAAAGACACAAACGATTTTTAACATTTATATACATTTGTGTGTTGCAAAAGCAGAAGTCTATCTTCTTTAAATAAAGATTTACCTCTATGCCTTAATTTCTTTAAATCAGTCTGATGACATATTTCTGTGATTACTTGATTAGTAATATTGCGAAAGGTTTCTCACGCGTATAAATACCTCACTTAGAAGACTTTTTAAATGTATTTAACATTTAAAATGTTTTTCTTCTGACAAACTTACATTTCATATGAATAACCTGTGGAGGTTAACAACCGCATAAATGCATGTTGATTTCAGGCATAGTGCAAACATGATATGTTCGAGAAAGCCAATATTGGTGTAATCTTTGAGAGGTCTCATCCAGGCATACCTTTTCTAAATGAAAATATTAAGGAAGTCATTTTCAAACTGTAATTACCATATTTTATATATTATGTTTATGGTTCCATGTTGCTTTAATGTTTTTGTTTGTTTGTTTGTTATTAACTAATACCCATAACACACTGCACAAATCAAAGAAACATATGAGCTAAGGATGTTCTCTAATCCCAAATAAACAGATAATTGAATGTTCACAATCTACAATTAAAAACATTAATACAACTCTTTGCTTTACAAAAACTGTTGTTACACTAAAACAAGACTCAAAATAAGATATTTCATTTACCCCTACAGCTAGTCTTATTGTACAGGCCTAAAACCATCATTAGAAGTAGTCAAAGACACAAACGATTTTGAACATTTATATACATTTGTGTTGCAAAAGCAGAAGTCTACCTTCTTTAAATAAAGATTTACCTCTATTTATGCTTTAATTTCTTTAAAACAATCAGGTGACCTGCATTATCTCTGTGATTACTTAAGAATTTAAGTAATAGTCTTTCTGTTTGAGAATGTTTGACTAAATTGATACTTGGTTTAGTGCAACTTTCCATCTGTGATGTTGAATCACACAAAGTATTAAAACGGAAAGTAAGTGCAGTTTGTTTACACTTAAACCATTACCACAGAATCACTTGAGTTAAATTAAAGCTTGAGGTTGAGACTGTTAAAGTCCCACACTCCGCTGAAACCTGTAGATAAAATTGCACAAAAGTAGATTCTGGACAACTTGCTAAAAAGTAAATGTAGCATGAGCCATTTAAAACAAATACAGAAAAGCCACATCAGTTTTGAAGGTTTGTAAGCAACATTTTACATTTTAGCCGTGGGGATTTATGAAAAACACGTACAAATATGGCATAAAGAGTATTAAATTACAGTCGTCTATGAGTGTTTAAGACTAAAATTATATTTCTTTTAGAACATCTTTCTGCTATGTCTACGAAACATCGACATGAAAGATGGGTATTGCTGTTTTTCTGTTACCTAAAAACTATTACACTTCAAACCTGTCTAACTATTACACTTAAAGATGTGCATTTCACAGTACAATCATAGATACACCGTTATTTTATGCGTGTCACTAAACAACAGTTAAGATAATGAAATCTAAATGATACTTAATATTTTTAAGTAAAAGGTGGAATTATTCATTTTTTTATATCTGACCAATACTTTGACACCAGAGTTTTAGGTCTGATCCAGAAAACTGATGGTGTCTTGATAATTTCTTTTTCATGAAAACATGTGGTAAGCAGTTTTGGCCTCATCAACAGAATACCAAAATGTTTTAACATATCGTAAATTTCTATAAACTAAAAAAACTATAAACATCTATGTGAAACTAGCTCAGTCGCATTAGGCTGGATTCTTATTTATATTGTGCAATGTTATTGAATCGCATGTTTAACAATGGTAGTCTTCTTGGTCTCAAAGTTTTCACCAGAGCATACCGACTCTGAAACAAGACCAATTATTAGCATGTAACATTTTGAACACCTTTGTGTTTTATGCATATTTGATTTTGTTTGCATTTCTTCTGAAACACACTGTTTTTGAAAATGTTTACCAATTTTTAACATTACCATTCTTCTCAATCTAGTGCGTCATGTCTATTTTCCTTACAATTTGAAAAACAAACTTTGAAAACAACTATGTGTTCTTAGAATGTCATCAACCGGTAGAAAAATTTCATGTGTAGGAGAAGAACGGGTATGGTTGTAGCACTTTTTGCTTCAGTAACTATAACTCACTGAAATTTGTAGCTAGAGTTCTCAAATTTTTATACAAAGTACCCACATTTGTTCACTACAAATGGCATCTATTCAATCCTCTACAAGATTATCACAGACCTTGTGGTGATTGTCAAGTCTGGAAACCGACACATTCTAAATATATAGAGAAAAAAAATGATTTTTAGGTATAAAGTAATTTTTTGACCAAGAATATTTTTTGTCTAGTATCTAAACTACTGCACATAATATAGTTTGACTTGTATTAGATTAAAATGTAGTTTCTTATGTAGCATGTGATGCAGTTTTCCCTTGCTAATTTCAAACCAGTATACTATACAGCTAGCTAAACAGTGACTGACAGGGGTGGGGTGGGTTGTAACACTTCTTGAAAAAGTGTTACAACCATCCCCTATCATAGAACTGATTGATATTAATATTTTTATAGAATGCCTAGGCAGTGGGAAAGAGAGACAAACAGAGGTGTGACTCACAGTTTAAAATAAAATAAATAAATAAATAAAAAGCCTCTGATGAGGTCACACCTCTGTTTGTCTCTCTTTCCCACTGCTACAACCATACCCGTTCTTCTCCTACACATGAAATTTTTCTACCGGTTGATGACATTCTAAGAACACATAGTTGTTTTCAAAGTTTGTTTTTCAAATTGTAAGGAAAATAGACATGACGCACTAGATTGAGAAGAATGGTAATGTTAAAAATTGGTAAACATTTTCAAAAACAGTGTGTTTCAGAAGAAATGCAAACAAAATCAAATATGCATAAAACACAAAGGTGTTCAAAATGTTACATGCTAATAATTGGTCTTGTTTCAGAGTCGGTATGCTCTGGTGAAAACTTTGAGACCAAGAAGACTACCATTGTTAAACATGCGATTCAATAACATTGCACAATATAAATAAGAATCCAGCCTAATGCGACTGAGCTAGTTTCACATAGATGTTTATAGTTTTTTTAGTTTATAGAAATTTACAATATGTTAAAACATTTTGGTATTCTGTTGATGAGGCCAAAACTGCTTACCACATGTTTTCATGAAAAAGAAATTATCAAGACACCATCAGTTTTCTGGATCAGACCTAAAACTATGGAATAATTCCACCTTTTACTTAAAAATATTAAGTATCATTTAGATTTCATTATCTTAACTGTTGTTTAGTGACACGCATAAAATAACGGTGTATCTATGATTGTACTGTGAAATGCACATCTTTAAGTGTAATAGTTAGACAGGTTTGAAGTGTAATAGTTTTTAGGTAACAGAAAAACAGCAATACCCATCTTTCATGTCGATGTTTCGTAGACATAGCAGAAAGATGTTCTAAAAGAAATATAATTTTAGTCTTAAACACTCATAGACGACTGTAATTTAATACTCTTTATGCCATATTTGTACGTGTTTTTCATAAATCCCCACGGCTAAAATGTAAAATGTTGCTTACAAACATTCAAAACTGATGTGGCTTTTCTGTATTTGTTTTAAATGGCTCATGCTACATTTACTTTTTAGCAAGTTGTCCAGAATCTACTTTTGTGCAATTTTATCTACAGGTTTCAGCGGAGTGTGGGACTTTAACAGTCTCAACCTCAAGCTTTAATTTAACTCAAGTGATTCTGTGGTAATGGTTTAAGTAAACAAACTGCACTTACTTTCCGTTTTAATACTTTGTGTGATTCAACATCACAGATGGAAAGTTGCACTAAACCAAGTATCAATCAAACATTCTCAAACAGAAAGACTATTACTTAAATTCTTAAGTAATCACAGAGATAATGCAGGTCACCTGATTGTTTTAAAGAAATTAAAGCATAAATAGAGGTAAATCTTTATTTAAAGAAGGTAGACTTCTGCTTTTGCAACACAAATGTATATAAATGTTCAAAATCGTTTGTGTCTTTGACTACTTCTAATGATGGTTTTAGGCCTGTACAATAAGACTAGCTGTAGGGGTAAATGAAATATCTTATTTTGAGTCTTGTTTTAGTGTAACAACAGTTTTTGTAAAGCAAAGAGTTGTATTAATGTTTTTAATTGTAGATTGTGAACATTCAATTATCTGTTTATTTGGGATTAGAGAACATCCTTAGCTCATATGTTTCTTTGATTTGTGCAGTGTGTTATGGGTATTAGTTAATAACAAACAAACAAACAAAAACATTAAAGCAACATGGAACCATAAACATAATATATAAAATATGGTAATTACAGTTTGAAAATGACTTCCTTAATATTTTCATTTAGAAAAGGTATGCCTGGATGAGACCTCTCAAAGATTACACCAATAAAATGTTGCTTACAAACATTCAAAACTGATGTGGCTTTTCTGTATTTGTTTTAAATGGCTCATGCTATATTTACTTTTTAGAAAGTTGTCCTGAATCTACTTTTGTGCAATTTTATCTACAGGTTTCAGCGGAGTGTGGGACTTTAACAGTCTGAACCTCAAGCTTTAATTTAACTCAAGTGATTCTGTGGTAATGGTTTAAGTGTAAACAAACTGCACTTACTTTCCGTTTTAATACTTTGTGTGATTCAACATCACAGATGGAAAGTTGCACTAAACAAAGTATCAATTTAGTCAAACATTCTCAAACAGAAAGACTATTACTTAAATTCTTAAGTAATCACAGAGATAATGCAGGTCACCTGATTGTTTTAAAGAAATTAAAGCATAAATAGAGATAGTAGACATAGCAGAAAGATGTTCTAAAAGAAATATAATTTTAGTCTTAAACACTCATAGACGACTGTAATTTAATACTCTTTATGCCATATTTGTACGTGTTTTTCATAAATCCCCACGGCTAAAATGTAAAATGTTGCTTACAAACCTTCAAAACTGATGTGGCTTTTCTGTATTTGTTTTAAATGGCTCATGCTACATTTACTTTTTAGCAAGTTGTCCAGAATCTACTTTTGTGCAATTTTATCTACAGGTTTCAGCGGAGTGTGGGACTTTAACAGTCTCAACCTCAAGCTTTAATTTAACTCAAGTGATTCTGTGGTAATGGTTTAAGTGTAAACAAACTGCACTTACTTTCCGTTTTAATACTTTGTGTGATTCAACATCACAGATGGAAAGTTGCACTAAACCAAGTATCAATCAAACATTCTCAAACAGAAAGACTATTACTTAAATTCTTAAGTAATCACAGAGATAATGCAGGTCACCTGATTGTTTTAAAGAAATTAAAGCATAAATAGAGGTAAATCTTTATTTAAAGAAGGTAGACTTCTGCTTTTGCAACACAAATGTATATAAATGTTCAAAATCGTTTGTGTCTTTGACTACTTCTAATGATGGTTTTAGGCCTGTACAATAAGACTAGCTGTAGGGGTAAAAGAAATATCTTATTTTGAGTCTTGTTTTAGTGTAACAACAGTTTTTGTAAAGCAAAGAGTTGTATTAATGTTTTTAATTGTAGATTGTGAACATTCAATTATCTGTTTATTTGGGATTAGAGAACATCCTTAGCTCATATGTTTCTTTGATTTGTGCAGTGTGTTATGGGTATTAGTTAATAACAAACAAACAAACAAAAACATTAAAGCAACATGGAACCATAAACATAATATATAAAATATGGTAATTACAGTTTGAAAATGACTTCCTTAATATTTTCATTTAGAAAAGGTATGCCTGGATGAGACCTCTCAAAGATTACACCAATATTGGCTTTCTCGAACATATCATGTTTGCACTATGCCTGAAATCAACATGCATTTATGCGGTTGTTAACCTCCACAGGTTATTCATATGAAATGTAAGTTTGTCAGAAGAAAAACATTTTAAATGTTAAATACATTTAAAAAGTCTTCTAAGTGAGGTATTTATACGCGTGAGAAACCTTTCGCAATATTACTAATCAAGTAATCACAGAAATATGTCATCAGACTGATTTAAAGAAATTAAGGCATAGAGGTAAATCTTTATTTAAAGAAGATAGACTTCTGCTTTTGCAACACACAAATGTATATAAATGTTAAAAATCGTTTGTGTCTTTGACTACTTCTAATCATGGTTTTAGGTCTGTAAAAATAGAGAATAAAAAAGAATTAACTATATGACTAGCTGTAGGGGTAAATTAAATATTGTGTCTTGTTTTAGTGTAATAACAGTTTTTGTAAAGCAAAGAGTTGTATTAATGTTTTTAAAAGTCCCTGTGAACCGGAAGTTGCAAAACGTCTCTGGTTACTTACGTAACCTATGTTCTCTGAATAGGGAACGAGACGCTGCGGAAAGCGCAGTGGGATATTCTCTGAATGTGCCGATTGTCTGAAGCCTTATAGAATCACGGCAATTCATTGGCTGACGGCGTCCGCGTAATATGGCTCCGCCCCCGACGCTCTTACGTCGCATCATACGTATTCACGCGCGCGCCATCTGCTCCTCAGATTTCTCTGCCGAAAAGAAACTGTCAGCAGCGCGAGGAGCTTGGCCGCTAACGCAGCGTCTCGTTCCCTATTCAGAGAACATAGGTTACGTAAGTAACCAGAGACGTTCTCTTTCATAGGTTCTCTCAACGCTGCGGAAAGCGCAGTGGGAACGGACTACCAAACTCGCCAAGCTAGAGCGCTTTTATGACTGGTAGATAAAAGAGACAACGACCGAAACAAGTTCAAACAGAAAGAACCTGGGAACCCGGGGTCATGTCAAGATCCAAGCTATAGAACCTTACAAAAGTATGCGGAGAGGACCAGCCTGCCGCAACACAAATATCCTCCAAAAGTGCTCCTCTGAAAAGAGCTTGAGAAGATGCTACACTTCTGGTGGAATGTGCTCTAATGTTAAGAGGTGAAGGCAAGCCACGCACCCCATAAGCCAACGAGATAGCCTCTGTGACCCAGTGAGAAATCCTCTGCTTCGATGCAGCAAGCCCACGGCGGCTAGCACCGAAGCAAACCAGAAGCTGGTTAGATTTCCTCCAACCGCCTGAGCGGTCTACATATATCTTAAGAGAACGAACTGGGCAGAGCAAGTTAAGCTCCCTATCTTCCTCAGATGAAAATGGAGGAGGGTGGAAAGCATTAAGGTTAACTACCTGAGAGCGGAAACTTGAGGAAAGAACCTTGGGGACATACCCTGTTCTCGGCCTCAAGGAAACTTTGACCAGGCCAGGGGCAAAGTCCAAGCAGGACTCGCTAACAGAAAGAGCTTGTAAGTCTCCCACCCGCTTTAATGAGGACAAAGCTAACAAAAGAGAAACCTTAAGTCAGAATCCTATCCGGAGCTGACTCCAAGGGCTCAAAGGGGGCTTTCGTCAAACCCTCTAGGACAACAGAAAGATCCCATGAGGGGACTCTAGGGGAGCGAGCCGGTTTCAGGCGCTTCACCCCACGCATAAAGGCAGAAACTAACCTTAATTTGCCTAGGGGAATCTCATCCGATTCCCTATGCGCTGCAATAGCCGCGACATAAACTCTGAGAGTGGTAGCGGCTGCTCCAGCCGCAAACTTCTCCTGCAGGAATTCCAGTACTGAACCAGCAGGGCAGTTAACTGGGCTCCTATCATGTGCTAAACACCAAGTCTCAAAAACCTTCCATTTGGAAGAATATAATCTCCTTGTAGAAGGAGCTCTAGCACTCGCAATAGTCTCCTGAACGTCAGTTGGGAGACCAGAGCTTAATGCTAACGGCCTCTGATCGGCCAAACATACAGCTTCCACATGTCTGGGCGAGGATGCCATATCCTGCCCTGTAGCTGGGACAGCAGATCTTCCCTGACCGGGATCCTCCAGGGGGGAGACTCCAGTAGAGGAACTAGCTCCGAAAACCATGGCTGAGATGGCCAGAACGGAGCTACCAGGAGGAGGCCGACTCCGCTCTCTCTCACTCAGGCCAATACCGCCGGGATCAGTTTGATGGGCGGGAAGGCATAGAGTTTCTGCGTTGGCCAAGGGTAAGCGAACGCATCTATCCCCAATGGGGCCGGGGGACTCAGGGAGAACCAAAGAGGGCATTGGGATGACTCTTGAGATGCAAAGAGGTCCACCTCCGCCTCTCCAAAAACCTTCCAGATTAGAGCCATCGTCTGGCGGTTCAACATCCATTCTCCCGATCGGAGTTTCTGTCTCGACAGAAAATCTGCTGCGAGGTTCAGAACCCCTGGGACATGAACCGCTCTTAGAGATAGGAATCTGCTCTGAGACCACAGGAGAAGGTGACGCGCATGCCTGTCTAGGGTGCGCGACCGAGAACCTCCCTGCCGGTTCACATGAGACACCACTGCCATATTGTCCGTTCTGACAATGACATGGTGACCCTCCAGAAGAGGGAGGAAATGAAGCAGAGCCAGAAAAACGGCCCTTAACTCCAGGCAGTTTATGTGCCAGGAGAGAGCCTCTCCGGTCCAGACCCCACACGCTGGTCTGCCCTCGAAAACCGCTCCCCAGCCGGTGAGAGAGGCATCCGTCGTAATCATCTGGCGACGAGATACCGCACCCATGCTGACCCCTTTCCGAAGAAAAAGAGGGTCCCGCCAAACTGACAGGGCTCGAAAGCAACTGCGCGATACCTTCAGTAGGCGAAGGGTTGACCCGGAGGGTCGAACCCCTGAGAGTTTCACCCACCACATGAAGGGTCTCATGTGGAGTAGGCCCAGCGGTAGCACGGAGGAGGCCGCAGCCATAAGGCCCAGCATCCTGCGGCAGGTGCCCACAGACACATGATGGCCTAGTGAAAAACGAGCCAAGCATGTCGTCAAGCTGGAAATCCGTGCAGGGGCCAAACGGGCCTGCATGAGAACGGAATCCATGTTCACCCCCAAGAAAACGGTGCTTTGAGCCGGAGCAAGAACACTCTTCTCCGAGTTCAACCTCAAACCGAGAGACTGGATATGACTCAGAACGACGTCTCTGTGGTGGGCCACTAGCTCCCTGGATTGGGCTAAAATGAGCCAATCGTCCAGGTAATTTAGAACACGGATGCCCTGGAGCCGCAATGGGGCCAGAGCTGCATCCATGCACTTTGTGAATGTCCTTGGAGCTAGAGATAGGCCGAAGGGAAGGACCCTGTACTGGAACGCCCTTTCTCCAACGGCGAACCTGAGGAATTGCCTGTGTCGCTGTACAACCTGGATGTGAAAATAAGCATCCTTTAGGTCTATCGTCACGAACCAATCCCCTGGCCGAATCTGAGATATGATAGCTTACAGCGTCAACATCTTGAATTTCCCTTTGTAAAGGGCGAAGTTCAGCCGGCGGAGGTCCAGTATGGGACGCAAACCGCCGCCCTTCTTCGGGACCAGGAAGTAACGGCTGTAAAAGCCCCGCTCGGTTTCCCCTGGAGTAATCTCCTCTATTGCTCCTTTGAGAAGGAGGGAAGAGATTTCCTGCTGCAGTACAGAAGCCTGAGCGGCGCTGTCTACTACAGTAGGAAACACCCCGTTGAAACAGGGGGGATTGCGGCAAAACTGAAGAGTGTAGCCGAACCGAATTGTGCGAAGAACCCAGGACGATACCCCTGGTAAGCGTTCCCACTCTGGAAGGAAATGTGACAGAGGAGGAGGGATGTTGTAATGCAGACGACATACCTGAGTAAGGGTGCCGTGTTGACGCTCCTGGGGTAAAGAGGTTGACTGTGCAGGAGGGCCATCGGCGTCCTGGCACGTGATGGGAGGCATCGAGATTGGGGTCATGGTGACCAGGTCCGCCTGCTTCGGAGGAAAACGGAAAGTGCCTCCGAGGATGCGGCCGGTAGTTATAGAGAGCGTGGGGGGTGAGGGGAGAAAGCCGAAAGCGTCTCCTTCCTCCCGCACCAGACTGAGTAGAGAAGGTGAAATATGGCCTGCACTTCGAGACACTCTGAGTGGCGAAGGTGACAGGGCAAGGAAAGGAGAGCTGGGAGGTGGGCAGAAACGCTTGCGCGGTCTGACCCAACCCTGAGGAACCAGAGGAGCTCTCCTTTTTCTGACCGGAGGGTCAGGAACGGCTCTGCGCCGCCGGAGCAGTCGGTTTGTCGGACCGCTTCAACTGGAGGCGCTTGTGAGGCCGTTGACGGGGGAAACGGGCGACCGCGGGCTCCCCAAACCGTGGCAGGTGGGGGATGCCCTGGTTCGCTTCTTCTGGAAGAGAACTCCGGTCTATGAGAGGGACGTTCTCTGGGTCGCACCGGGGGGGGAGCAGAAGGTTCCCTAGCCCTCCTGGGCATGAACTGTCTGAACGCGGCCGATTGGGATTTGGAGGAGCGGAATTTCTCCACCACTGTGTTGACCGCCTCACCAAACAACCCTGTTTGAGAAATGGGGGCGTCCAAGAGGAAAACCTTCTCTTTATTACGGATCTCCGTGAGATTAAGCCACAAGTGGCGCTCCACCGCAACAGAACCAGCCATAGAGCGACCTATAGCACGTGCGGTATGCTTGGTGGCTCTTAAGGCTAAATCCGTAGCCTTATTTTTTCGGCTAAAGTTTCCTCAATCGCCGGAATGGCGGAATAGCCCTGTTCCACAGAACCTACCAGGTTGGTGAAATCAGCAGCAGCCGCATTAGTGAGGCGCGAAGAGAAAGGCTGCTTCCAGGATCTGGAGATCTCATGATGCAGATCACTGAAAAATGGCAGCTTCCTCCGTTGAGGCCTAGAATTAGGGCCACTGAGAAGCCTTTCGTCGAGTTTCGACGACTCAGACTCACGTGGCTCGTCGGGCCAATCAATAGTGAGCTTCTCCGTAGCGCGCGAAAGCACGTCAACGAGCTCCGCGTAGGCCGCAGTAGGCCGCGCTTCCTGGCCGCTCGGCGGAATAACCTCGTCGGCGAGAGTAGGCCCGAAATCCTCGGAGTCGGAAGCCTCGGTAAAAAGTATATCCTCAAGCCCGAAAGAAACCGCGTCGCGTGCTCCCGGGCTGGGGCGCAAATAATCGTGTGAAAATTCGACTGGCATGTCTCGCGCGTGCCGAGGGGAGGGAGGGAGAGAAAGAGCGGGGCTTGTCTGCTCGAACTCCGCATCCTCAAGCTCTACATCCGAACCCCAGGTCGCGGATCCTGGAGAGGCCTCGGGAGCGCGACAGGGGGAGACGAATGATTCCCTCTCAAAGACCGCGAGCCGCAATTTGAGGGTTTTGAGCAACAAATTTTCACAGAATTTGCATTTAGACGATCCTATAACTGCCTCACGCGCATGTGAAAAACCCAAACATTTAACGCACTTACTGTGTGGGTCGTCGTTAGCGATGTAACGAGCACATGGCGGAGTACAGCGTCTGTAATCCATGGCAGCTTCACCGTAAGGAGAAACAGAGTTCCGCTTGAACAGTCGCAGAAGCGCCGAGAATAATCCTAGATGTAATTGTAGCTCAGAAAAATCACGAGCGAAGGGCAAACGTGACCGCTTCGTTCTGAAGGCAGAGAAATCTGAGGAGCAGATGGCGCGCGCGCGAATACGTATGATGCGACGTAAGAGCGTCGGGGCGGAGCCATATTGCGCGGACGCCATCAGCCAATGAATTGGCGTGATTCTACAAGGCTTCAGACAATCGGCACATTCAGAGAATATCCCACTGCGCTTTCCGCAGCGTTGAGAGAACCTATGAAAGAGAACAACTTTTCTCCAGTGTTGTGACGATTTCCCAGTGAAATGGAATATTGGAATAACAGAGGGAGTGTTTTATTCTAGCGCTCCTCCTCTCCATATCTGCTCAGACTTGAGGGGAGTGGTAAATAGGGTACATTTTGATTTCATGTCGACTTTAAAAATAGCTTTCATCAATCTATTTTTGAGAAAACCAAAAGTTTACAGTAGCCTAGCCTATCTCCCATAGCTCACAATACCATTCAGAGTTCACAAGAGATCATTTCTCGTTTTCTAGGCATAACACATGTCATGGTACAAAGTGATGCTCTCTCCCTTTCTCTATGATGTAGTTAAATGTTAAGACGCTCATCCGTATGTGTGTGCGTGCGTGTGCGTGTGTTGAGGGCGCTGTGCTAGAGGACCGCTTGAAAATATTAGGCTAGAAAGATCTAATAGTGAATTAATAATTAAATAAAATAAAAATGTAAAACGTTGTTTTAAGTTTTTTTTTACCAATATTGAAATCTGTAGGTATACCTCTGCACATGCGTATTCTCATGCGTTGTCGGAGTTGTAGGTGGGCGGGGGCTCACAGGCCAGCTATTTCTCATTCATATTTTGCTTTCGGAGCGCGAGCCGTGAGGATGCTTTACGGGACAGTGAAAGATATATTTTTAGCTAAGAACTAAACAAAAGTTTAGTAGTGAATTGAAATATTAAACAGTTTTGCTTAAAAACTATTCGTTTTATGTATTTTTAACTGTTGATATGTTAAATGTTCACGTTTGATACATTGTTTAAACATAATTTACTATTTTTTCTAGTAGGCCTATCTTTAAAAAGTTGTTCGTGAAAGACATTCTTGTTTTAAAAGATTTAACGTTAACTTTTTTGTTTTTAGCTGGTTTTAAAATCTGTAGGCTGTGTGAAAGAAAACATTCTAACCTGTTTTAAATTGTTCTGAGGCCTAACGTTTTATGTTCACATTGTTATTTATGTTTGCACGTTGATCGTTACGTGATCTTCCCGTGTTATTTATCTGTACAGTATATCTGCATATTCTGTAGACGTCGATTGTGTCTCAGGGAGCATGTAACAGCATGTTTATCCGGTTCGAAAAACTCCGGTTCACTTTTAACTTTTCTGCTCGGTGTAATACAGAATGTCCTGTTAAAACAATATAGGAAGGATGCAAAGGATATGCAAAGGTAGTATATTTATTATTTTTTACATTAAATAATACATTTATTTAATACACGGGTATTTATTAACGTGGTCCACGAGCAGTCTGTATATTCCTCATTTGTTAATCCGTCTCCTCAGTCTTTCCATACCGATCCATAACGTGGTAAAAATAAAATCCATTATCTCACTCTGTGAAAACCAAATCGAGGGGGTCTTCTGTCTTATTCCATGTAAATCTTCTATCGTTATATCCACATTGGTCAATCAGCCTTCACGTAGTCCTTGTCAAAATCATATGTACACGCACATCCTCCAGACAAGTGAAAAATATATTCCACACGTTCCGCCGGTTCATTTCGTTAATCATGATCCTTGTAATTTTCGCGGAGCTAAAGTTAAATCCATCATAGCTTCATCAAGGCATCTCTCGGGAGTCTTTGGGATCTGCAGTTAGCGTAAATTCCAAGAGAATGCAGTACGTTGAGTTTGTGGCTTTTCAAACGGAGCGCCGGGGAGTCTCTTCTTTCATTATGTGGGGGGTGCTCTATTTCCCACGCTCCCAGGTGTGGAAGGCGTGTCGTGGGAGGAGTCTACGTGTGGCCCTGCGTGCACTTTCAGACTGTCATTTTTCGGCTAGGCCTCCGGAGCGAACGGACGCGTTTCACATTACTCAAGGAGATTACTTAAAATATCTCTAAACTTTGGAGAAAATACACTGTTCACTTTTACACATCTTTAAACAGCGAACTGGTTAATTCATGTTATTTTTCATCAAAACGGCTTGTAAAAACGTAAGGTATTTTTTAATATGATTTTAAACATGTAGTTTAAATATTATGGTGTGTTTGAAACAGTTTTAACAATTTTAAGGTAAAAACTCTTTAACTTGTTTTACTGAAAAATGTTTTAAATGACATTTTAACATTTTTAACAACTTAAAAGGTATGTTACAAAACACAACTATTTGTCTGATATCATTTTAACACTACCACATTTTTGATAACTTTAAGAAAATTTATACTTTTTAGCACATTGTTATAAACTTTTGAGAAAATACACATGGGATCTTTTTGTAAACCAAAGTTTTCGTTATTTTTCAACAAAACGGTTTGTAAAAATGTAAGGTATTAAGGTATTAATATGATTTTAAACATGTAGTTTAAATATTATGGTGTGTTTGAAAACAGTTTTGAACAATCTTACAATTACTGTGTGAAGGTAAAAACTCTAACTTGTTTACTGAAAAACGTTTTAAATTACATTTTAACATCTTAAAAAGTAACATAGCTATTTTAACAATGTCACATTTTTGATAACTTTAAGAAAAATTATACTTTTTAACACATTGTTTTGAAATGTATGAAAAGTCTTTAATAAAAAACACTAAACTCATCTCTGACTATGTCCTTATTATACATTTTCTTTAAAAAGATTGAAAACATATTGTTTTGAATGAATGTTTTTCATCCTTTTTGAACATTTTCACATTGAGAACTAGTAATCGTGGGGTGACACCCCCCACCCCGCCACTCTTCAGGTGTTCACACCCCTAAGGGAGGGTTTGGGGATTCACACAGTCACATGACATCCCCGGAAGTGGGTGGAGAAATGGGCCTGGTTATCGTGGGAAAATCCCACGCTGTGTGTGCAAAGCCATAAATGGGGAAGGGAGGGGTTTTATGAGCTGAACGGTCACGAGGACCCTGAGTGTGGAAATCTGTTGTTATTTTTTCTCACGCATCAACACCTGATGTGGGTGGGCTCTAGGTGTGGGATGGGGTCTAGGGGTGGAGCTTGCGTCTGGCTATTGTGCATCGGCTGCTATTGTCAGTCTTGGGTTGTCTCTGAAGTGTTTGGACGTGTTTCGTGGAGCTCCTCACGAGGACTTTTGGAATTAAAATCTCTAAAGTTTTGGATATACCTTTGGAGATGGATTAAATCTTTAAAATGGACAACTTTGTTCTTCTTTCAACAAACGCACTTGTAAAAACGTAAGTCAGTTTTTTTAAATGTATGTATGTGTTTTTAAGATTGTGGTTTTTAACATAAACTTTTTGATATGCTTTAATATTTGTTTGATAGAAAATAGATCTATTGTTTGGTATAAAATTGCACTACACATTGTTTTAGAAGTTTTAATGCTAAAGCATTTTGATAACTTTAAGAAAACACTTTTAAACTTTTTCATTAATGTTTTAAGTGTATGAACACTAAAGACGATAGTATCTTAATGATATAAATTGTTTTAATACTTTTAAACACTAGGTAATTGTGAAAAAAGTACATCTTCAAATATAGTAATTAGTTCTATTTGTATGATATAATTTATTACACGCTGTTTTCGATGTTTTAATGCTAAAACATTTTGATAACTTTAAGAAAACACAATATAAAACTTTTATTTATTTAATTATTGAATTATATTTTCAAATTTATTAATTATTTATTTTTTATGTCTAAACGTTTTTAACATTTTACAAGTGTATGGTCACCGCTAAAACATACTTTTTTATTTCATTGTTTTAAACATGATTTTTAACACAATGTAGTTTTAATATCTACATAGTTTAATATGTTTTAATTTAAAAATGTGTAATAACACTAAAGATATGTGTATTTTAAAACTTTATACAACATTTTAATACCTTTAAGCACAGTTATTGTGAAAAAGTACATCTTCAATATATAGTAATTTGTTCTATTTGTATGATATAATTTTAATACATGTTATTTTAGATGTTTTAATGCTAAAACATTTTGATAACTTTAAGAAAACACAATTTAAACTTCCTCGTTAATGTTTTAATGATTACAAGTGTATGGAGACCGCTAAAAACACACTTTTATACATTGTTTTAAACACTTTTTTAAAACAGATGTTTTATGTAAAAATGGAACATTTTACAAAATGTTTTTATACTTTTAAACAATGTGTAATTGTGAAAAAAGTACATCTTCAAATATAGTAATTAGTTCTATTTGTATGATATAATTTATTACATGCTGTTTTAGATGTTTTAATGCTAAAACATTTTGATAATTGTAAGAAAACACAATTTAAAACTTTTATTTATTTAATTATTGAATTATATTTTTAAATGTATTAATTATTTATTTTTTATGTCTAAAACATTTTTAACATTTTACAAGTGTATGGTGACCGCTAAAACGCGCTTTTTTATTTCATTGTTTTAAACATGATTTTTAACACAATGTAGTTTTAATATCTACATAGTTTAATATGTTTTAATTTAAAAATGTGTAATAACACTAAAGACATATGTATTTTAAACTTTATACAATCTTTATACATCTTTAAAGAATATGTAATTGTGAAAAAAAAAAAAAAAAAAAAAAGTACATCTTCAAATGTGATCCGTGGGATAATTTTCCCACGGTCACATGATCTCTCCGGAAGTGGGGGTGGTGGGGGTGGAAAGAGGAGGGCAGACCGTGGGAATTTTCCCACGGTCCAGATGGTCAGATCGGAAGTGAGTGGGAGGGGTAAAAAGGGGCGGGGCTAAGCGTGGGGAAAGGGGGCGTGGTCAATCATAGGGCCATAAATCACTCAAAGTGACAGATAGTGCCCTATACTCTCTCTCTATTAGTGACACCAATGGTGCACCAATCCACACCAAGTTTGTGGATGAGTGTGTTGTGGTCCACGGAGTCAAAGGCTTTTGCAAGGTCAATATAGCAGCGCATTGTTGTTTGCTATCTAACGCGGATGTAATGTCATTGAGCACTTTAGTGGTAGCTGTAACACAACCATACCCTGATCGGAAGCCAGACTGTGCCTCAGAGATGATACCGTTCACATTTAGATGATTGATTAGTTGTTTATTAACAAGTTTTTCCATAATTTTAGACACACAAGGCAAGATGGAGATTGGCCTGTAATTTTTTAAGTCAGCCTGATCACCGCCCATACAAAGAAAGCACAACCGCATCTTTCCAAGCAGGTGGAATCTCGGCTGTATGGAAGGATAGATTAATGAGGGCTGTTAGAGGAGCCGCAATAACCGGGGCAGCAATTTTAATGAAAAAAGCGGCAAGATCATCTGATCCAGCCGTTTTATTGGGTTCCTGAGCGGTCAAATCTTTCAGGACTTCCCCCTGAAAGAATTGACCGCTCAGGACCCCAAATGGTCAGAGCAAGTTGCTTTTGTTCACTTTTGCTGTCAATGGGCATCTTGTTTTAAAATATGAGCCTTTATAACATAGTATTTTACAATTTTACTTTGACCAATAAATAGCTTGACTTCTTGCAAGAGATGATGGGACCCTTGTGTTCAGCAGCTGTAAATTGTATTGGATGTATTGTTCACAAAAGGCTTTCTGTATTTCTGATATGATATGATATGCTATGATATGACAGAGCGACAGACACACACAGGGCTGATCACTCTCACTATAACAATATTTTATGTACTGTTATCTAAAGGTCTTCTGTATTTCTCCTAGCACTCTCTGATCAGGTTTGGCTGACAGTGTCTCCAGCGTCAGTGCAGAAAGACACAAGCACAGCACAGCTGAGATATAACAGACTGACAGACACACACAGGGCTGGTCACTCTCACTATAACACAGATTTAAATCAGAGTAAGATGTTTCATTTGGTACAGTAATGTGTCACAACTGTTTATATAAGGCAAAACAAATATATAAGTCTAAACTGGAAAAAAATCTGGCTGAAAATAACCTTGGCTCTGCTTGGTCATGTATGAAAACGATAGCAGGTATGCAGATGCACAGAAATAGTAGTCATGCTTTTCCAGAGGGGTTTGGATCAGATGTTGAGCTTGCCAGTGCTTTTAATTCTTTTTTTACACGTTTTGACGAGTCTGATTTTAGTCAGGAGGTTCAAGCCCTCCAGTATAAACTCAAGGATGATAATCAACATTTAAATATTACATATGAGGATGTTGTAAATGTCTTTAGTAGGACAAAGACTAATAAGAGTCAAGGACCTGATAACATCTGTGGGCGTGTGATTAAAACAAGTACAAAAGAGCTGAGTCACATATTCCAATATATTTTTAATAAATCCTTGCAGACGCAAAATGTACCAGAAATTTGGAAAGATGCGGTAGTGGTCCCAGTTCCAAAATGTAGTAATTCCAAAACACTCAGTGAATTTAGACCTGTCGCTCTCACTTCAATTTGAATGAAAAGTTTTGAAATTTTGATAAAACAACACATTTTAAGGATAACTGAACATGCATTGGATCCCATGCAATTTGCCTATAGGCCACGCAGGGGTGTAGAAGATGCCACTCTCACTCTGCTTCATTTGCTCCTCAAACATCTCGAGGGTAGTGGGTCCTATATATGCACAAATTCTTTTTATTGATTTTTCATCTGCTTTTAATACAATCCAACCATACATTTTAGCTAATCGTCTTATTGAGCAATTTGATTTTTCTCCTAATCTTGTTGGTTGGATTCTGGATTTTTTAACAAACAGGACACAGAGAGTAAAGGTGAATGGAGCTCTATCTGGTCAGCTTTGCTCTTCTACAGGTTCACCACAGGGATGTGTACTTTCACCCCTTCTGTTCATTTTATATACAAATATGTGTCAGAGCAAATATGTAAATAGGACCATCAATACATATGCTGATGACACCGCCATAGTAAGTCTGCTCCATAAAAATGAAAGAGGCCATGGTCCAATTGAAGACTTTGTCAGATGGTGCGAGGAGTCACACCTTCAATTGAACATATCCAAAACAAAGGATATGTACATTGATTTTGGAAAAACTCCAGGATATGAGGCAATAGTTATAAACGGTCAACTAGTGGACCAAGTACAATCTTATAGATACTTAGGGACAATTATTGACTCTAAACTAAATTTCCAGGAGAATTGTGAGGCTGTCTGTAAAAAAGGACAACAGCGCCTATACTGTTTGAGAAAATTACATCATTTCAATATAGACAAGACTATGATGACCTTATTTTATAAGTCCTTTATTGAAACAATTATATCATTTAACTTGGTGGCATGGTTTGGTTGTGTCTCAGTCAAGCACAAGAATCGCCTAAACCAAATTGTCAAATGGTCACGAGTCTTCCTTCGGGACGGAGGTTAAAAGTCCCGATTTGTAGAACCACTCGTTTTAAAAACAGTTGGTAACACTTTATTTTACGACCCGCAAACAACTGCGTAAGTACACCGAAATTACGGTGTACGTTTCTGTAATTATAGCGTACTTCCGTGTAGGTATAAGGGAACAATATGTTAAGTTTGTGGTAATAAAGGGGTAACAAGCAGATATACAACCTGTAAATAACTGCGTAAGTAAATCGAAATTACGGTGTACGTTTCTGTAATTATAGTGTACCTCCGTGTAGGTATAAGGGAACAATATGTTAAGTTTTGGGTAGGCTAATAAAGGGGTAACAAGCAGATATACAAGCAAATTATATATAAAGTAATTATTTTAAAACTAACAGGTACCTATTATGTTAATATATTCCAGGCAAAAATTGTACGTCTGTTGTATATAAAAGTTATCATCACATTTCTGGCAAAATATGTTCTTGTGCAATTTTACAGGGGAATTTTGACATCTGTGGGTTGAAAATGAAACATGTATGGCTGTATGTAAGCACAGTATGATAAAAAATGAATTTATTGGCTTTTCGTACTATTAATTAATGTTAAATCAACCCACAAATGCCAAAATTAAATGTAAAATTACACAAGAACATATTTTGCCAGAAATGTGATGATAACTTTTATATACAACAGACATACAATTTTTGCCTGGAATATATTAATAGGTACCTGTTAAAATAATTACATTATAAATAATTTGCTTGCATAGCTTGTTACCCCTTTATTACCTTATACCTACACGGAAGTACGATATAATTACAGAAACGTACACCGTAATTTCGGTTTACTTACGCAGTTGTTTGCGGGTCGTAAAATAAAGCGTTACCAAACAGTTTTGTACCAGCAGCAATCACTCTGTTAAACAAGCTGTAAAATTACTATTTGCACAAAACGCACAAGCACTTTGGTCATTGTTTTCTGTTTCTTCCTTTTTAGTTAATTTATTGCCTGTTTTTATATGTCTTAATTTTTTCTGTGTTGTAGCTCTATGTCATGTTGTGGTCAACAATGTTCTAAGGATGTCCTGCCTCTTAGACTGTAAAACCAGTTTACCTACGGGTATTAATAAAGTAACCAAACCAAACCAAACCAAAACTGTTTAGCATCATCTATGAACAGTGTTGCTCTCTTCTAGCATTGTCATAATCCTTTGGTTCTTCCACACTAATGTTCTCTTATATGTTGTTTTTCAGAAGAGAAGCCCGTCATTACAGTAACCCATGACTATCAGAATGGTGACTTTAGAATTTACTGTCAAATACCAGAATCAGATAACGCTGGTTATGCTTGTTTTATTTACATTGGAGATGAAAATCGGCAAATTCTAAAATCTCATAAACAATTTGGAGAAACACAGTGTATTTCTACACTCCACGAACATTTTTTATTTAATCATCTAAAGTCAGTTAAGAGTAAAGTGATGAGCTGCAGTTATTCTCCAGAACCGGCATCATCCAAACATTCACCATATAGTGACAAATTCAGCTTGATGGGTATGTCATTTATGTAATATGAATCTACACATTTACATTTAATTCAACCATTTAAACAATTAAAAATTATTTATGTAGCCTATGTTTCTATGTCTCTTTAGCTTTTCTTCCTGTGCAAAATCAGTCACCAAACACAACAAAAGCATCAACAGTATGTAAGTTCATCTGAAATATATAATTCTTATTTTTGTGGTGATTATTTTGATGATTAACCTTGCAAATTGTTTTCTGCAGATTCAACACCAACATTCTATACAAGTGAAACAACAACAAGTATAGACTAAATGTGACTTTATAGAGTCTATAAATTGATATAAATTGTGAATTAATTTTTTTAACCAACAACTTTGAATAGGCCTAGTAGCTAAGTTGTTCTTAATATTTCAGAAACTCTGGCTACAGAATCCACGACTTGGAATGAGACCACAGTAAACCTTACGGCTGGTGAGCTCCTTTAGCTATTATTCAAATATAATTTAATGAAAATGTACGTAGAATATCTAAGTTTCACAAAAAACAGTGATAGGATTTAAACGGATTATGATTAAACCTAGCCTAGAAATCTAGATGCACCCTAGTGCAGCCAGTGTAGTCTAGCAACTCTCCGTTGGCTTTCGAGCTGGAAAAAACAAACTCTAGTCAGGCCAATCACATCGTGTACAGAGTTGGTGGGCGGGCTTAACATAATGACGGCAGAGTTGTGACGGTTCCGTGTGATTTCCCTGCTACTTGAAAACTATTGCGTGCAGAGGGATTTTGAAAGACAACCGTTTATCCGAGATGGTCCTTACTGCAGAACACGAAATCCAGGGGGAGGAGCTGGATCAGATCCAACTCTTCCCACCTTACATATACCTAAACCTACCCATCTCCACCCCCTGATCCCTAAACCTGCACTACCTCTGTAGCTATGTCCTGATTATCTTGATGGTTCTACAGATTATTTGATCAGATTTTCCCTTGGTGTGAGGTGTGTTAAAGGGGTCATATAATGGTACATGCACTTTTACAAGTTGATTGTACTGAAATGTGTGTTGGAAACGATTTTGTGACGTCACTAAATCGGACGCCCCTCCCACAATTGATAACTGACAGCAGCGTTTCAACACAGACCCGCCCTGAGCGAGCTGTCCTCAAAGTCCGTCATTATTGAAACACTGAAGCGATTGTGGTGTTCTGTTCTTGGGTGTAATAACGAACACAACAGTAATTTTGATGTTCCTAAATCCGAACCGCTGAAGTTTTCTTTTACCCCCGTTTTCCCCTCACACATAAGTGTGTAATTTACTCAAATGCCTTTCCTTTCATATATTTAAAATGACTTGAAGATTTATAACTTTATTACATCTGAAGACATTATGACTGTAAGCAAAAGATATGTTTGGTTATGAACAGCTCGTGCTCGTGCAAGTGTGCGTGTGCTCCATGAGCGTGCACATCTCTGGTTGCTGTTTCGCTTGTCGCCAGAGGGGCCGTAGTTCTGCAAAAACTCAGAGACCTGCGTTATGCACCTTTAACTGTAACATCAATCTGTCAACGAACTACTACATCAGTAAACACATAGCATTCATATCTCACTACTCTAACGTTACTCTGCCAGTACATACAAAAATAGATCAAAGTGACATTACGTTAACCAACCATTCAGAAACGTGCTGTTCGAGCCTTAATTGTCGAACTTCTTTGCGGCCGTCATCTTGTTCCGGGTCCGACTCCGGTTTAAACTGATAGGGTTGCACCGGGTTGCACACATAGATATCCTCCATAATAAAGGCTAGATGTCTCGTCTGCGCTGCTGGCCAATGGAGGTCGACGTCAGCACCTGGCGGCCATCTTGTCACAGGCAGCTCGCTCACTCGTAACATTGTGTTTTATGGTGCATGTACTTTTTAAATAACCATACTTGCTAAGTTTTTTACCGATTTTTCAAACGGTTTGGTTCGTTATAAACGTCAGAGATGTAGTTATGACACTGCACACTTCTGAATAATTATGTAATAATTATGTAATAATCCAGTATTATAGCCAAATTAACAACGTTAGTAAGAAACCAAACCGTTTGTAAATCTGCCAAGATTTCAGCGAGATAAGAGTATTTGTGTTCTCACCTTACATCAGATATCCTGCCAGAAAGCTTGCCTGTGACAAGATGGCCGCCGGTGATGATGATAGAGACTCCGCCGTAGGACATCTAGCCTTTATTATGGTTGCACAGATGTGTCATAAGAGACTTCCGCTGCCATTCTTGTTCCAAAATATAACCTCAACTGTTGTCAAGGCAACACTCCACGTGCGTTGTGTCAAAACCACATATCTAGGCTATATAATATAGGGGCGGGGTGAGCAAAGCTCATTATCATTTAGAGGCATATGCACTTAAACGCATGCTGAAAACAGAGCTGTTTTTTACCAGGTAAAATGAGTGTTTTCTTACATTACTAATGAGAATTTTTAATAAAAGTATATTACAAAGTTTTCATTTACACCCTAAAGATTCATATTAACTTCTACAAAAATGGCATTATGTGACCCCTTTAAGAGTGTGCGAACCTGCTCGGAAGAACGTCGGAGCCACCCCGATCGCGAATCGTAAATATTTAACATGTTAAATACTTACGATCAGAAATCCTGATGTGTGGGGGGAACCCCGAGGACAAACGCGGCACGTGATGGAGATTAAAAATATATACTTGAATTTAAGTATAGGTCTACTTCATAAAATGAACTTAAATTATACATCTTTTTCAGTCGCCGGATTTAGCTTTCATATATTTTTATACAGTATATTTTGCTAAACTGTATAATTGAACATTGTATCTGGTAACTGTAAAAACCAAAAATTTCCCCCATCGTGATCATATGATGTGGCATGTTAATTTACAGATTAATTTAATCTGCACATAATATATACATTTTTTTTAATAATAATAATTGCAATTGGTAAGGGGCATGGTTAGGTTTCCCTTAATTTTTAGATGTGTTCGATATGGCCAACCCGATCGGTGAATGACAAGAACCGTGAGGGCGATTGGAGATTTTACGGCTCCGCGTGCTTTCGAATAGTACTATGATGTCATACACCAATGATCTGTGCAGCGCTGCTTCAAGTCGAACACACCTTTTGTCTTTAGCTGATGTTCACATGCCTGATGCCTGTAATATTTATGAGTAAAGGGTCACAGTCTCTATGTACTGTTAGATTTAGATTGAACATTTAGATTTAGATTGAACATTTAGATTTAGATTTAACATTTAGATTTAAAGGGGGGTGAAACACTCAGTTTCACTCAATCTCATGTTAATCTTGAGTACCTATAGAGTAGTATTGCATCCTTCATATCTCGAAAAAGTCTTTAGTTTTATTATATTTATAAAAGAAAGATAGGGTGTACCGAGTCTTCCCGGAAAAACCCGAGCGGGTGGAGGCGTGATCATGTTGTTTACTTGCTGTGCTTACACGCCGATAGTTAACAACACACAGACATTTGAAGCAGTTTTACTCACCACCTGCGGTTCCAACGCACGACCGTGAACCTTTATCGTTGGGACTGCTCCATCTCTAAGTATTAGGCGATCTGCAAATCCGGCTTTGAACTGGGCCTTGTATATAAAACTATATTACCGTCGAAATGAAGGGGACAAACAAGAACACTTGCACAACTCCGTTGCTGCTCTGGAAAAACAAAATCCATCCACAGGTCCTTTAACGCTGGGTTCTTTGGAAATTTGTGCAGTGTTGTCTTGCCCTGGCAACCAAAAACACACTTTTTTTGTGCCATTTTTTTTATTGCAGCGCAGCCGAGCCCAGCAGAGTACTCTCGCACGCACTAGGCTACAGATGCGCGCGCGCCCTTCCGAGAGAAGTGCCCTTAAGACCCGTATAAGGAAATTCCGGCGCCTCACTGTGCATGAAACAGCATTTCTATTTATATTTAGAACATTTTTATTTAGATTTAACATTTAGATTTAACATTTAGATTTAGATTTAACATTTAGATTTAGCATTTAGATTTAACATTTAACATTTAGTTGTAACATTTAATATTTAGATTTAATTATTTAAAGGTGCCATAATATGTCAAAAAATCAATTAAAACTCCACATACCAGATGGGGGCAGAATACCTCCAGAAAGTTGGCCTACTCTAGTCTGTTTTTTAGTTTCAGGTTGTTAATCTTCTAAAACCGTCAAATAGTCCGCTTTGTCCCGCCAAAGCCTATTTTGATCTGTGAGGGATGTAGACTAGAATGACTGCTGCCGCTGCGCTTGACAGGGCGAGCAGAGAGAGATAGCGCGAGCAAGCCCCGGCCGCGCGCGCGCACTCTCACGTCTTCAAACAACAAAAGAGCGGTCCTGCTCTCTCTCCCTCGCGCATATTAATCAAATCAATTGACACGATAGTAAGACCGCAGTTTCACGTGGAGCATTTGGAGATTTTTAGAGATTAAAGAGATACACGTTCAGTTCAGTTCAGTTTTGGCGCTTTTTCCACTGCATGGTACGACACGGTTCGGTTCGGTACGGTTCAACTTGGCGCGGAACGGTTCGGCTCGCTTCGCTTTTCCACTGCGTGGTACGACTCGGCTCGGTACGGCATGCTTCGGTTCGCTTTAGCGCAGTTGCTTTTCCACTGCAGTTAGTACCCCTTCAAAGTGGGTGGGACTGATCGTTACACTGTTTGTAGGTCCGGTGTTAGCCGTGTGCGGCTAAGAGCTGAGCTACTTGGAACACCTTTTCATTCCGTTTTGCCCCCGCTCCTCGGCAACCAACGAGAGGAACGTCTGCACCTCGACCACGATTCAGCCATTTCTTTTTTAGAGTTTTGATCTGTTTTTTTTTCAAGAAAGTAAAACACAGGTGCTACCGCGTTGGCTGTTGTCTACTATGACTGTATAGCGGGTTTAGTGTCTCGTGTCGCAAATCCAATGACGCTGGTAGTGACGATTCTGTCTGTCTGACCAATCAGTGATCTGCAGTGTTTCACGTCACATTTTAGTACCGGTACGGTACGCTTGGAACCTCAACAGATCAGGTACCATTTAAAGTCGGCATGAAATCAAATTTGACAAATCTTCTTTTTATATGTAATATTGCAGTGTTTATTATAAATGATTTATCTGTACACTTCATTATTTTTTTTTAAAATTCATGTACCCTTATAATCTTTAATCAAATACATTACCCTTCCCTCCCCCCTCGAAACGACCTCTCTTCTCTTCCAGTCACGTGCAATGGCGAAAGGGTGCGGCCAGAGCCAATGAGGGTGCGGCTATCGGAGCACAGCCTCTCAGAGAACCTGTCAGTGTCAGTGTCCTCCAACGATCCAATCAATTCCCCGAAGGACGGAATCAAGCCCCGCCCTACATTTTTTCAAATTTCAAAAAGTCTCTCAAAGTACAATGTCACACATAAAGGACATAACGTAAGACAGACAAGCAAAAGCCACATACAACAAAACTCAGTAATAAAATACTGTAGATACTGTCCATACAATACTGTACAAAGCAGTGCGAGTTATTCGTGTGTTGCAGTTTGGCTGGTGGTTATGTATGTTGCCCGCATACCGCCTCCCATGGCCGAAACTGGTATTACAACACCTGTCGGGCCGGGGCTAGTAATGCTAATGCTAATTTAGGTTGATATCTCTGCAACACTATAACTTTTCATTTTTTTAATGACATCATCGCCCTTATTTCTTCTCATTCTTTTGATGCGTGTAGCTCATTTTTTGGATATTTTTACCTCAATTATTACACATGACACCTTTAAAATATCTCTAAGTTGACAAATATTGTTGTAAATGTGCTAAAAAGTGACCGTCAAAAATTCATACCAGTTTTTTAAACATTGTTTGAAGCTAAATGTGACAAAATGTTGCTGTTATTTTCAGTGTGAGCCGCTTTACAAACGGCACCCCATAATGATGTGGCATGTTAATTTAAAATTAATTTAATAAAACATAATAAATCTGATATAGATATAAACATGCATTAAAGCCTTATTCTTTCTTTTGACAGACTCATGGCTTTTAGTAGTGCTGGTTTTCACTGGTATTGGTTTATTTCTGTTTGGACTCATGGGATTCTGTCTCTGCCAATATGCCAGTAAGTAAAATGTACAAGTTTATGCATAAACTGAGCTCCATGATAGAAACATATAATAATAATAATAATAATAATAATAAAGTCTGTATCTGTGCAGGTTCTGATGACGTTCTCACAGAGGTGATCTACAGTTCCTGCCATGTGGAAACAACATCTCTGTTAACTTCCTCTGTGTGCTCCGCAAAACATGGATGAACCGTTTCTTCACTTTTTGCACCTTTAAAGAGAAAAATGATTTGTACAGTGGCTATTTAATTCATATACTGATCAGCAGGCCAAGCCAGAATCCGTGGTTTTCCTCACATTCTGATTTTGGTTTTATATTGGTAAAATGCATGTAACTAACAGCACCTTCAGATTATCCAAAATATTAAATAAACCTGAAATTACACAAAATTAACAGCCCCATCGATTTTGTCTGGATTTTTTTTATGTCAAATGTCTGTATAATAAATGGCAATGACTCATCAATGCTTCTATATGATTTGCTGTTTAGATTTTTGCATGCAGCAAACTTGTACTCAATTTAGAGCTTGATTATTTATTAAATGAATATTTAATAGACATTGACCAAAAAGTAATTGTTTGCATATTAATATATTTTATATTTAATAGTGGTATAATATTATGATCTAGTCAGAAGTTCTCAACTCTGGCCCTCAATATCCACTTTCCTGCTAGCTTTAACCCCAATCAAACTCACCTACCATAATCACGAAGATTTTTACCTGCTTGTTCGGGTGTGTTTGTTTCTCATTATTACACATCATTGAACATCTATTAATGGTACAGCTATTTATGCTAAATTTAAAAGTGTTTTATACTAAAAGATTGGAGGAAGATTTGTAA
Organism: Chrosomus eos; assembly: GCA_036326025.1. Taxonomy (NCBI): domain Eukaryota; kingdom Metazoa; phylum Chordata; class Actinopteri; order Cypriniformes; family Leuciscidae; genus Chrosomus; species Chrosomus eos. The sequence goes on along the minus strand of JAZAVI010000574.1, from coordinate 31,303 downwards.
GAGACTGTGGCTGATTAACTACCATTCAACTCTTTACATACTGTATCTTTATAGGCAGAAATAGTCTGATTATGCCAGAATGCCATTTTGAACCTCTGGGTACAAACGATTATTGTAACAAGGAAGGATCAGGGAGAAATGAGGGGAACCAAAAGAACTACAAAATGACAACAAAACTTGAAACTGGAAAAAGGAACAGAACAGGGCAAACTAAACATAAAAGTCCAAATGGGAGACATGTGCCCCGATGTGTCCTATGTCACAGTTCAAATGGATGTAAGTGGTCTTATGATCTACACTTTCATCTGCAGTATGTCCAGTCTAATTACCCATGACAGCCATTGTTTAACATGAAAGTGACATGTCCAAGTAGGTGACCCATACTCTGAATAAATGCTCTGCATTTATAAAGGTGGGGTATGTGATTTTCTTTTTTGACCATTTTTTCAAAATCACTTGAAACAGACTGATTTCATGAAATAGCGTCTGTATAACACGGCAATTCGTATTTCCATTTTTGGCATGCTATCAACACGCATAATCGCTTTACAACGTGTTTATGAATGCCGTTGAATTAACGTTACATTACTGTATATATAAATATATGACCTACCCCAACCCCGTCCCTAAACCTACCCGTCACTGGGGTTAATACCATGCATTGATAAGTGTTCCCCTACCATCCTAGGAAAAAAAATATCGCTCGTCAGATGTAGATCTAGGTTTTTCTTCGTTTCGCTCAGACATTTAACGCCGTGTACATACACACGGAATCACTCGGACATTTAACGGCGTAGACATACACGCATACACGCCGATAGCTCAAAATGTGTACAGTATAAATAACACGCCACTTGACTTGAAAGTGGCGTGTATGTTTACGCAAAAGTCATGATGTCATGTTGCTTGAAATCCTATTCCTATCCCACTTACAGTCACTGAGTTAGAAGCACTGAAATGAAAATTAAAAAAGTTAATCATCTGTGGAACGGGCAGGACTCAAAAAACTCCAGCCAATCATTTCCAAGACCACCTAGAATCATTGGACAGTCAGTGCGTCAATCAAACGGTCGTACCATACCCCCCTCCCCCATGCCCCTCTTCTAATGGGTGGAGTGGGTGGAGTCAGGGAAAGAAGGTAGGACCTTTTGAGTTGTGTATTTTCAAAATCTGCCGGCTGTTTTGTAAATCACATACCCCACCTTTAAATAAAAAAAAGCAGCTATTCAAATAACATCTTCCTGCAGTACTACATACAGGACTGTAAGACAGGCATCTGATCACTGTGGATTTGAGTCAGATGAGAGCGACCTCTGCTGCCTAACACAGGGATTAACATAATCTGTAACATGATGGCAGTCTTATCATTGAACACAAGTTTAGACATTCAGTTATAATAAATGGCCCATTAGGTTATAAAATGTCTTTTAAAATCTGAAAAAATTTAAAGCATTACAGGTGAATAAAAAGTCTTAGCTGTTTTGACTGGACCCAGAATATCAAAATGCATAACATATTATCCTTTTTACTTACAATTGTAGTTTTGTTTTTCCAAGTTGTGAAAAAGATTGTTTTAAAGTTTTTAAATCAATGATGTAAGGCTGGAAGCTTACGCTGCTATTTTGAACCAATATTAGAAACAAAAGGCAGTTGAAGAATGACGTGTAATTCAAATATTTATCTGACTCCAATATAATTAATCTGACTCCATTAAAGTTGTTGTTATTCTTTAACCTATTATTCTTTAAAGGTAAAGGTCTTTATAGAACTGTTAGGAAAACGTAAGATTTAATCTGAATGTTTAGATAACGAAATATATAATCACTTTAGCTTTCAACATCATCAGTGGTAAAAGGAAAGATTCTCAAAGTCTTAAAAACAGGCAAAGTTATTTATTAAGTTACATGTTTAAATATACAGACAGTAGATGGAACAACATACTGTATTACACTGTATCAAACTGTTGTGCAGAAGAGGCCGTAAAAGCCTTTCTCAGTATGAGCCTTTCTCCTAGATCAACAGTTACCTTTACTTCTTATACCCTGGGCAAAGCATTGTTACAATACCAACACGGAAACCGACCGACAGGAAACCAAAAGATGTGGCAAATGGGTGGTGATCAAGAGGGGGAGAATAACATTAACATATTATCCTCAGTGTACATTAGGATACTTTGACATCTCTATTAAGTTCACCACCAAGTTCTGTTGATAAGCTGTCAGATGAGACCAAACATGGCATAGTTAGCCTTTATATTAGAAAACACTAAATAAACAGTAGCATTATGTCCTGTGAAGCAAATGGTACAGACGTGTCATTGAGGTGCAAACGGCTCTGTCTCTCCCGACAGAAGCATCCTGTGCCTGGAGTGTCCAAACAGTCCTCATTCAGCATATCGATGAAATCCCTTGTTTTAGATATGCATTACTGTGATGATGAAGGCCATTGTGCTTCAATCAAACCAAATAAATGACAACACAAACAAAAAAAATTCTGATGCTAAAGGGGAAGTCAGAATCTGATGCATCTTAAAGTCTCAATGTATTCAATCACAATAGTTTGTGTTTATCTGAAGCGCTGAGGTCTTTCAAAGCCACAGAACAGCAGAGTGGTTGAAGAAAAGTGTAGAGCTTGAGCAGAGATGGGGCTACAAATAGCAGATATCTGCTGCTTAATATATTTAACTTTTAGAGCTGCTCTTTTTTTTTGTCATTGTAGGGCTGAGCGAATATGGGTAGAGCTCTTTACTGCCCTTGTACTTCCACTAAAGAGTTGCACATGATGAGCTCTGTTCTGAGAAACTTTATCTTTCGTTTATGTTAAAGACACACATCTCTATCTTTAGATCTTCAGTATTCTCACAGCTCAGCTGAACTGTGTCCATAATAACTGAAGCTGATGCTGTTAACATCGCCGGTCGGAGAGATAATAAATCTAATGAATTAAAATACATTGAGCAGGGATGTAGATTTTCAGTTTGTATGAATGAATCTCCACAGACAAAACAATGATATCATACTGGCCTGTCAAACAATATCAAGACGATGTAATAATTCAGAGTTAAGGTAAAACTAAATATTACTCAAAAAATGTTTTTGATCACTCATTTACATGACAGTTCTATGCTTTGAGACCACAATTTGAAAAGGACTACCCAATAAAGGCTGCCAGAAAATTTTGGAAATATAACAAAATAATCCATACACATGCAGATTTCAATTATAGATTTTTATTTATTTTATTTCTTGTCTCCATGGATCTGAGTCGCTATTTTCACACACATTGTGCAGTTGTGTCTTTTAGAGTGATGATTTGACTTATACATGAACAATTACACATATGAGAAATTGATATCACAGTGGGAAAGTTGTGTATTTTATACTTTTAATTCATGCAACATCTGACTTTCTAATAATAGTCTTGCAAGCTGTGGGTCTGCAGAAAAACACAATGAGAAGGAGATATATGCAGCGCCCTCAAACCACAGTCTATAGTCAACAACATATGAACAACTGAATAACTGTACACTAAAGCAGTGTTGAATTTCCATGTAAAAGTTTTTCAATCAAAAGCTACTTTTTGCTGTTTTTATTTAACTTTGTTGCACACAAATATCCTCTGTCTCATTTTGTAGAGTTGTAAAGTCAGATTGCATCTAGTGAATCAGTTTGTTCCGATGGTTCTTGTAAATCAACAGTCTAAAAACATTCACAACTTAATTGTGATGTTAGTTAGTTATTATACAGTTAACTGTGCAATTACAGGCCTTGGGCTTTAGTCTATAAAATTATCAAACACGGTTACATAACTGTTAAAGAAAGATGTCCTACACTTAAGTTGTGTTCACACGTGGCAGGTGGACTGAGACACCTGATAAAATGGGTCTCCAATGAAGAACTTTTAATATCCATGGCACCATTGCATTGCACAAAAGGTTCTTTATAGTGGAAAAGGATTCTTTAGATTATTAAAAGTTCTTCATTGGAAACCCATTTTTTCAGGGCTCTCCGTCCACTTGTTTGGTGCGCACCAGGGTCGTATGGCTTTATGTATACTTCATGTTATGGAGGACATGTATTAGAGCAGGGATTCCCATCCACATTTTTTAGTTTAGTGGAAGTACTAGGGCAGTAAAGAGTTCTAAACATATTCGCTCAATCTCTGCTCAAGCTCTACACTTTTCTTCAACCACTCTGCTGTTATGTGGCTTTGAAAGACCTCAGCGCTTCAGATAAACACAAACTATTGTGATTACATTGAGACTTTAAGATACATCACATTCTGACTTCCTCTTTAGCATCAGAATTTTTGTTTGTTTGTGTTTGTGTTGTCATTTATTTGGTTTGATTGAAGTATGATCATTATACTGCATGTGTCATATGTTATAGAGACGTATCGTGTCATTTGGTTTATATAGTTTTTCTTACTTCCTACTTCCCCATGTGCACTGGACATCTTTGTGTCAGTTTATTAGTCTTTCATGCGACGCTGACATGATTCTGCTCATCCTTCTCATCTTTACACTCTTGCTGGAGGTTCAACCTCAAAGTAAGTGATCATTTAAAAAAAAAGATAAAGTTTTATCTCATATTATTTTTCAGCTGTCTTTTGTTTTAGTATACTATGAATATTTTTTGATTTTAGGTATAGCCTAACCAACATTTACAATAAAAATTGTGAGCTAAAATAACAACTGCAAGAAATGTGACAATTACTGACAAAATAAGTAGAGCTGTATAATGATGGAATAAAATGAGATGAGATGGGAGGAGAACAATCATATTTCAGAATATATTTCATTTTAAATGCCTATACTTGTGTAAATATATATAACTGTTATGTGTAAGTACCATGTGCTGCATGTTCCTCAGTTTTTTTAGTTCTTTGTTTCTGTTTCTGTTGTGAGCAAAAGGAAAAAGTACAGATATAAATTATTGCTTTTATCATCATCATCATCAGGCCTATGCTATAATCACCTCACAGTCACTCGCAGGTTTAGCTGCAACGCATTCTCACCCCAAGGCGTCATCTAACTGACAATTTTGACCATGCTTCAATATTCGACGCTAAAGGTACCCTTTAGCGTCAGTTAGTTGACGCGATCCCAGGGCGTCATCTAACTGACGCTAAGGGTAACGCGTCAGTTAGATGACGCGGGTAGGTTTAGGTCTGGGTAGAAGGGCGTCATCTAACTGACGCTAAGGGTAACGCGTCAGTTAGATGACGCCCTGGGATCGCGTCAACTAACTGACGCTAAAGGGTGCCTTTAACGTCGAATATTGAAGCATGGTCAAACTGATTCCCAAGGCGTCAGTTAGATGACGCCTTGGGGTGAGAATGGGCTGTTATTTGTAGGTGGATGATTCACTTTGCAAGTTGAAGAATCAGTTTTCTAACTTTCATGCTTAAATTAGGTGCATGTTGTCACAAATACCTTGCAAAATGTTTTCATACATTTTATTAACCAAAACTGGGTGTATTGATTTATATATATATATATAATGTTGTGATTCAATGAGATTCAAGATTCCGACTTGGTGTGTTGTTCAATAAAGACATCTTGAATGATTTATTGAAAAAAAATTTGTTCACAAAAAACTTTTGCTGATAATTTACTCACCCCCATGTCATCCAAGATGTCCATGTCTTTCTTTCTTCAGTCAAAAATAAATTAAGGTTTTTAATGAAAACATTCCAGGATTTTTCTCCATATAATGGACTTCAATGGGACCCAAACGGTTCAAGGTCCAAATGACAGTTTCAGTGCAGCTTCAAAGGACTTTAAACGATACCAGACGATGAATAAGGGTCTTATCTAGCGAAACGATTAGTCATTTAAAAAATAAATCTTTTTTTTAAGTTTTATAAGCAGAAATAATTACCTTGCTCTGTTCTGTGATTCGTGTTCGTGACGTTCGTTCGTGACCTTTTCAACGTAATTGCGTATTACGTGACATCACATGAACGCGCATCCATTATATGGAGAAAAATCCTTGAATGTTTTCATCAAAAACCTTAATTTCTTTTCGACTGAAGAAAGAAAGACATGGACATCTTGGATGACATGGGGGTGAGTAAATTATCAGCAATTTTTGTTTTAAAAAGTGAACTAATCCTATAAGTTAGATTTATTTTTTCATATAATTAAATAATTTCAAGTCATCTCATGTAAAGTGTGCTAAGGGCCCCAGTGGGCCCTGGTTGAGAATCACTTCTCTATTATGGTTAGAGCAAGTAACTTTTGTTCACTTTAGGTCAGTGCTATCAATGGGCATCTTGTTGTATTTTACCATTTTATTTTGACCAATAAATAGCTTGTTTTCTCGCAAGAGGTGATGGGACCCTTGTGTTCAGCAGCTGTAACTTATATTTGATGTACTGTTATCTATTCTAAAGTCTTCTGTATTTCTCCTAGCACTCTCTGATCAAGTTTGGCTGACAGTGTCTCCAGTGTCAGTGCAGAAAGACACGAGCACAGCACAGCTGAGATATAACAGACTGACAGACACACAAAGGGCTGATCATTCTCACTATAACACAGATTTAAATCAGAGTAAGATGTTTCATTTGGTACAGTAATGTATAAACTGTTTAGCATCATCTATGAACAGTGTTGCTGTTTTCTAAGCATTGTCATAATCCTTTGGTTCTTCCACACTAATGTTCTCTTCTATATGTTGTTTTTCAGAAGAGAAGCCCGTCATTACAGTAACCCATGACTATCAGAATGGTGACTTTAGAATTTACTGTCAAATACCAGAATCAGATAACGCTGGTTATGCTTGTTTTATTTACATTGGAGATAAAAAATCGGCAAATTCTGAAATCTCAAAAACAATTTGGAGGAACACAGTGTATTTCTACACTCCACGAACATTTTTTATTTAATCATCTAAAGTCAGTTAAGAGTAAAGTGATGAGCTGCAGTTATTCTCCAGAACCGGCATCATCCAAACATTCACCATATACTGTAGTGATAAATTCAGCTTGACGGGTATGTCATTTATATGTAATATGCATCTACACATTTACATTTAATTCAACCATTTAAAAAAATAATTCTTAATGTATGTTTTTGCCTCTAGCTTTTCTTCCTGTGCAAAATCAGCCACCAAACACAACAAAAGCATCAACAGTAGGCTTATGTAAGTTCATCGGAAATAATTCTTATTTTTGTGGTGATTATTTTGATGATTAATCTTGCACTTTTTTCTGCAGATTCAACACCAACATCCTCTACAAGTGAAACAACAACAAGTATAGACTAAATGTGACTCTATAGAGTCTGTAAATCGATATAAATTGTAAAACGATTTTTTACCAACAACTTTGAATAGTAAGTTCTTTATATTTTAGAAACCCTGGCTACAGAATCCACAACTTGGTACGAGAACACAATAAACCCTACGGCTGGTGAGCTCCTTTATATTATTAAAGTATCATTTTATAAAAATGTATAGAATGTCTAAGTTTTGCAAAAACAGTGATAGCACGGATTATGATAAACCGTTATTAAGGTCAAGAAACACGTGGAGTTCTGATGTGATCTGATGAGATAGTTTTACTCTGAACCACCTCTGTGTTCATGAGGATCTGAAACACTTTTAGAAAGCTTAATTCTGTATTGCCCTAAAAATTGAGGAACAGTGTGTAGAATCTACTAGATTCAACCACAGGCCTGATTATAAAGACACCATTATAGCATTTAAAAATAAATATCAAAACCATGGAATTATAATATTTTCTTCAGAATATTCAGTTCTATAGAAACTTAAAGTGTTCTGTCAGGCGCTTTATAGAAACTTTGGTCACACTTTATATTAGGTGTCCTTAATGTACTTACATCAAACAATAAGTAAGTATAATGTACTTTTGTGTTCATATTAAATTTGCAAAACACTTTTTCTGCTATTGAGGTGGGATACAGGTAAGGTTAGGGACAAGTGTGTGGTATGGGTTTAAGGGTGGGTTAAGGTGTAAGTTAATGCTTAAGTGTTATATATTACAGAAATTAATTACAGAAGTTGTTACATGCAGGTATTTTTAAAAAAAAAAAATAAGTACAATGTAAAAACATGTATGCTATATACACAAAAACTGCATCATACAAAAGTATTAATTTAAATGTTAGTACAAATGTAAATACAACACGTATTTAAAGATACCTAATATAAAGTGGGACCTTTTATTTTAATAAAATTTATAAATTAAGCAGCTTGTAAACACTTTATCAGTAGAAAAAACCCATTAAACATTCAAGTAGGTATTATGCAATCATTTAAGACATTTTTCCTTATTTGCCATACACTCTTAAAATTAAAGGTTCTTTATTGGTACCCATATCTTTCCTTTGCACAAAAGTTCTTCATAGTGGAAGAACGTTCTTAAAATGTTTTTCAAACAAGTTGTTTTGGGGAATCCAAATGGTTCTTCTGGCATCGCTGCAAAAAAAACAACAAAAAACAACAACAACAACAACAACAACAACAACAACAACAACAACAACCTTTTTGGGCTTTAATTTTAAAGAGTGCAAGGTTCAAGAACCATAGAACCTGTTTGAACCCTTTTCCCAAGATTAGGCTATAAACAAAATAGCAAGGCAAAATGAATAAATGCTTCTGTGAATGTGATTTCACCAAGTATAACATGTTTCTGCATCAACATGTGTAGCTTGGAACAACATTCCAATCAGCCAATCAAATTTGAGGGACAAGTTTACAGGTGCTTCTACAACAGTGCTATTCACCATCCTTTCCCTCTGATTTTAGGGATAAGTTATGGGTAGGGTTAGGTTTAGGGTTAGGACTATATTTTCAGACAGGAATGTTGTTTCAGGATCAACAAAATATGTTGATCCAGGAACATGTCTTGGCAAAATCTCAGTGACCGATGCTGTTTTTAAGGGCTGTCAGAGTGTTTAGAAATGTCTGTTCCTCCTTTTTAACCATTTAGCTGTCAAAGCTTCACATCCTGGTATAACTGATGGCCACAGGACACCAAAAACAAGTACGTATTAACAATCGACTAATCACTGTAACTGAAAACTTTGCACATGGTGATCAATCGATCTGATTTCTTGGTGACACAAAGAAACATGGCTCATCATGGCACTGGCAGCCACCAGCGGGGGGATTTTCCTGACCGGACTCATGGGCTTCTGTCTGTTCTGCATCAGTAAGTTACCTATGCGGATGTACAGTAAACTGACAATTATTTGTAACAGTTTTAAAACCTGTTAACTGTCATCCCGTATAGTATAGAGTATAGATGTGAAAATGTACTTAAATTGCTGTAATAATCCATGAATGCTTTCTGAACTTCTTTTGAAAGAAAACACTCAGCAGATTATTGCAAAAGTGGACTCCAAAAAAATTAAAGTGTATAAAAGTTATAGAAATTTCGATTAACTTTAAAGCAAGTGTACTGTACTAATACAAAATTAGTATTTTTGGATAAAAAATTTGACTCTAAAATTGCTTGAAAAAAAAAAATCACAGCCATATGTCTAATCAAGTTGTGCTCCAAATTTAAAGTAGTTGATATCTCAGAAATGGAGGTTCCTGTGGGATGTCGTTTAGGCGCTATACCAAAAATAGCCTCGGGATGTCAATTTTTTTATATACGTTCTCCTGTCGCAAATCATGAATACATTTCTGTCACTAATCACTCCTTTCACAAAATGTGTTTTGTAAAGATTAGAAATGGATTTGATTATAAAATAGTGCAGTAAAATTGGAACATTACAACGGGGGAGAAGCCAGCTGTCACAACACTTTCATTTAAATTTAATTGATCGTTTCCATGGTAACACAATGTCCAAAATCAAAACAGTACTAAAATATGTAATAGGAAAAATAAGAAAATATATAAGTGCAATTAACAGGTTTTAATAATAAATTTGCATCACAACACATTAATGCACTGGTATGGTATATTTTACTAGGACAGAAACCAAGAAAGAAGATGTAAGAATCTTTTATTTTCTTTAGGTGCTTATAACAAATAATTCAATAATTCAATTCAAATAACTTTCTTAGAACATTACAATAAATGTGTACTTTTATTATGTTTAGGCCTATGAACACATCTGTAGCAGCAGCTGTTTCCCAGAGCCAGGTACAAATGATCCTAAATGATAATGTGCTACATATTATGAGTATTTTTATGTGCAAAGTATGTTTTATAATTTTCATACAATACAGAAGTTAAACGTTTCAAACGTCAGAATGTTTGAATTGAAGATATTGTATTTCTAATGTGGCAGATGAAGATGATACTGAAGACAATGAGAAACATGAGGTGAGTACTAGAGACCTGTTTCTTCAAACCTTTACCATATATACACTACTCTTTCATTTCATTTTCATATATTTATTTTCTGTTCTCTATAGGAAAAATTGTACCACGTGTACTGCACCATCCCTGATGATTTTGTAGACACTCATAAGTTATACAGTCTGGCACAGATGCCAAATCACTTCTGCTAATTTAATTTCTCTTTCATTATATCATTATAATTAAATAAACTGTCATTTAAAGAGATTGTAAATGTGACACGCACACACACACACACACACACACACACACACACACACACACACACACACACACACACACACACACACACACACACACACACACACACACACACACACACACACACACACACACACACACACACACACACACACACACACACACACACACACACACTGCCCCTATCTTTAAACCTACCCATCACAGGAGACATGCTGCATTTTTACATTTTTAAAAAAACATAGTTTTTTATGTTTTTTAAGCTATTTGAAATATAAGGACTCATGCAATGTCCTCATATATCACGTGTAAGTTGTAATACCAGTGTAATATGCATGTCATTATACACATTATACACATATATAAATGAGTACCCCCCCCCTGAACATAAAGATATTTTTCTCTATTTCTATTTTTAAATGATGACAAATGAAACAATGAAACAATTATAAGAGCGATGATGAAAATAGGCCTATGTCATTAATATCTGTAAAATAAGTAAATTAGCCCTCTAAAATAAAGAGTTGCAAAATTGATTTTGTTTACTCTTTTTTTATTTTTTTATTTTTGATTGAGTACACGCTTGATTAAATTGAACAAGCGTGTAATACTCTAGTACAGGGGTTCCCAAATACGTTCCTGGAGCGCCCCAACAATGCATGTTTCCCATGTCTCCTCAAACACACCTGATTCAGGTCATCAGCTCAGAGACTCAAAGACCTGAAGACAATGTACAGTTTTGGGTGGCTCCAGGAATGTGGATGGGAATCCCTGCTCTAATACATGTCCTCCATAACATGAAGTATACATAAAGCCATATGACCCTGGTGTGCACCAAACAAGTGGACGGAGAACCCTGAAAAAATGGGTTTCCAATGAAGAACTTTTAATAATCTAAAGAATCCTTTTCCACTATAAAGAACCTTTTGTGCAATGCAAAGGTGCCATGGATATTAAAAGTTCTTCATTGGAGACCCATTTTATCAGGTGTCTCAGTCCACTTGTTTGGTGCGCACCAGGGTTCAGATGACACAGAACTGCACTAACAGAGCAAACGCACAATTTAACAATGTTGTTCTAATGCAGTATGCTGTTCTTTCTTCAGGATTTTCTTTAAATAATACATTACATTTTGGTTTGTTTTTCCTCAAACCCCCAGAACACCAGAATATAAGACATGTGTCACGTGGGATCATTCTGTCAAAACTTTTGTGTCTGTTTTTAAAAGCTTGATCCTGGTTGCTATTCACTGCCATTATATGGACGAGCGAGACGTAACATATTTAAGAAATTCTCCTTTTGCGGCTCGAAAAAGAAAGAAGAGCATAGAGACATTAAAACAACACCAGAGTGAGTAAATGATGACTTACAGTAAGTTTCATTTTAGAGTCAACTATCCCTTTAAACCTATCATCATTTCAGGAGGATCTGATCTCTTTTCATGTTATATTTTTTCTTATTCTTTTTTAATTGATCAAGTTGCAAAGTGATGTCAGATATTGTTTGTTTATTAATACATGCATGAACATTTTAACTTCTGTTTCCTACTGATCATCACTGCTGTACTTTACAATAAGGACAATTAATGTAGATCTGTACACTATATGTTAATATATTAACTAACATGAACTAACAATGAGCAAAACATTTGTTACTATATTAGTTAATATTTGTTAATAAAATATAGCTGTTCATTGTTTGTTCATATTAGTTCACAGTGCATTAATTATTGTTAACCAATACAACAGTTGGTTTTAATAATGTATTAGTAAATGTTGAAATTAATATTAACTAAGATTAATAAATGCTGTAGAAGTATTGTTCATTCTTAGTTCATGTTAACTAAAGAACCAAGTGTTACAGTATATAAAACTATTGTATGAGAAACTATTATGCACTCTCTGTGATATATGTTACATTGCGCATGGCTGTAAGTGTAGTATTTGTACTTTCCTCTACTTTAAACTGCTCAGTGCGTTAAATGGTTTCCTGTGGTCTGATGTGTTACTTCCTAATTCACCCATTGTGTGAGTCTCTGTCTCACTCTCGCTGTAATGGAGTTGTTCATCTTCATTTCTTTTCAGCTTCTTATGGAGGTTCAGTCTTACAGTAAGTGATCTATGCTGTTTAATGTCTTTTAAAATAAGTCCAAATTTATAGTGTAAACTCACGCTCTATCGGCCCAAAGTTCGGCATCCGACCAGCACGGAAGGTACTGGTTACGGTCTTTTCTCGCTGCAAAGTATTTTTTTATTAAATTCAAATAACTCGTTATTTCATCTGACTCCATAAATGAAAAAGGTTTTAATGAAATATCCATACATCATTAAAGGTGAGCGAATGTTTGACTATTCCTTTTAACTCTAATGAAAAAAATGGCAAAGTCAGTTAGAATAATCAAATGTAACAATTTATTATGTCAGGTAACTGTATAATTTCATAATCAGTTCAAAGATAATCAATACAAAACAAAATTATCTGGAATAAAGAGGAGAAATGTTTATGAGTAAATGCAAACATGAGTTCACAGTCGAAATTCACCTTAATCACTGTCCCAGACTTACCGGGGGCAGAAGTTGAACCATTTGCTAACAGTGGCAATTTTCATTGAGTTAACACCAACTCTTGAGAACTTTATTACCTTTTGGTTTACTTCTGTGGGAATGAGACACCAGTCACACTGAGACATTTAAAATGATACCAAACATGTTATAAAACTGTATGATAATTGTTTACATTAAAACCATATATATTTTGGATGAATTTTAGATGATTTCAGCATGAGGGAGAAGGAGTGGTGGGGGGGGGGGGGGGTCATTGTAAAATATGTAGATTAGAATGATTCTGGGGTGAGACTTGTGTCTCGAATGGTGCACTAGAGTGAGCACGGGATTAATAAACCATCATCTCATTCTCCTGCTGCTACAGTGACGGTTCTAGGTGAGAGGTTTACCTGATGTTCTTTGTGTTACAAACTGTTATTACAATGTTTTTAATAACTCTGGAATATTTCACTTTAGGTTCACTTCAGAAACCCATCATCAGTGTTAATGGTGATGATGTCCAGATCAACATAGCCTGTGAAATACCACTTTCAGTCAGAGCTGATTCCACCTGTAGTCTCTACACTGAGGATGTTCTTCTGCACACACGCGTCTCTCAGAAGAGTCAGTCTGGAGAGAATCATTGTATGTTTTATTTAAGCTATAATGAACTCTTCACACGACCAGTGAACAGCAGAGAGCTGAGCTGTGATTATTACATCAACACTGAACCTGAGAGCAGATCACCGCACAGTGACACACACACCATCAGAGGTGAGGACTTCATACATTATAAGCTATATTTATATTATAATAGTAAATAAATAGTAAACAAAACTATTTAATATTGTTACTGTATTTGTAAAATGCAGAGGTAAAACATGTCCAAATTATCATTAGACAATGATAAAATTGTAAATAAATTTTTTAGATTTAATATATTAATACATACATTTTTAAATCTCAAAATTCAGGCCGGCAAAAAGTCATGCAGATGAGTAAAAATGTATGTATCGAATATAGATTAAATTTTTCTTTTAATCAACTGATATTCATTTATGCGAGAGCTTGTGTGGAACTTACAAAGTCAAATGTGAAAGTCATTTATAAATCTGTCCAAATATTAATGTAATTATCCATAAATCTAACATTCACTGTGAAAATCATGGACAAGTCATAGAAATTCATTAGTCAAACATTTGTGAATCCTGAAAATACCATGAGACTGTTTGATCAATGAGGTCGCATTGCTTTTTGGTCATTTCTCAGTCTTTTTCTTTTTTATTCATTAGATCTTCCCCAGGCCAAGTTAACAGCATCAGCTTCAGTTATTAAGGAAACAGACACAGTTCAGCTGAGCTGTGAGAATACTAAAGATCTGAAGACGGAGATGTGTGTCTTTAACATAAACGGAAGAGAAAGTTTCTCCAAACAGAGCTCATCATGTCAGCTCTCACTCACTGGATCTCAGATCAGTATTTGGTCAGAAGGTCAGAGTTCATCTGTGAGAATAACCTGCTTCTACACTGTGAAGAAGTCACAAGATCTTGTATCATCTCCTCACTCTGATCCAGTGACAATAACAATCCAGAGTGAGTTTTTTAAATGCATTTGTTGAAATAACCGATTTATATACAACAGTACACCAAACTAGTTTATTTCCAAACTAAATGCATCATTTGAATTCTCTTTGCATCTTCAACAGCGACCTCTACTGGAGAAACTTTGACAGCCAAAACAACTTGTGAGTAAAGTTTATTTAGAAATAAAACATACCTGACAAGCACACAGAGGTATTTTGCTCATTTCTCTTTAAATTGCTTCAATGTGAATATTATTCTTTCTTAGTTTATTGCACAGCTTTCTTATGTGACTATGATAACTCTTACAAAAGAGAAGTTTATTCAAGTGTGCTAATTAGTATACTTCTTTTGAACTAAAAATAAGTATAATAGACCTACTTTCAGTCTACTTTTCTCAGAAATATACTTATTGCACTTAAGTATACTTGACTGACAGAAAGGTCTAAGTATATTTGGCATAATACTTGTCCTCAATGTTTTGATCAAGATATACTTAAAAGAACAATTAAGTATTCTAAATCTAAATCTAATCTTCTTTTGATTGAGTAGTAATGTTTATCACATTACATGATTCTTCCCAGCTCACTCTTCAGTTTTTTAAATATATTTATATTGTATTCTTGTATGTTTTACTGTATTAATGCCACAACCAAATATAGTTTTAATTTCAAACTAAATGCTTCATTTGACATCGTTGAATTCTCTTTGCATCTTCAACAGTGACCTCTACTGGTGAAACTTTGACAGCCAAAAAAACTTGTGAGTAAAGTTTATTTTGAAAATAAAACATACCTGACAATCACACTGCAGCATTTTGCTCATTTTACTTTATATCACTTAAAATGTGAAAATTATTATTTTTTAGTTTATTGCGTAGCTTTCTTAAGTACTATGATTAGTCAGTTGCAGGATTTAGCAGTCAAATATTGTTATACAGTAAAATTACAGCTAAACTGTATAATTTACTACATACTAGCTGTAGGCTAATAGTTTAATATCTCTCATATCTCATTCCACTCATTCACACTGTTGATTCTATCAGCTGTTTTCACACCAGCTTCTGCTTTGCCTGAAACCACCAGACAGTCAGAAACATGTAAGTGTATTTTTGCTTTGTTAATAAAAAAATATAAAATAATATTCCTGACAGTGAGATTATCTAGAAACACTGATGTCTGTAATCATGATTCAGTAGTTCAGTTTTTTTATTGTAATATGATTTCATCTGAGATCTTTTCTGTTGCAGCTGTTCCTCCTACTGATCGCATTCACTCTGAAGGTCGTTCATTCACTCACAACACAATACAAAACTGGTTTTCAGAACATTTGTAAAAACAAAAACACATTGAATTTCCTCCTTTCATGATCATATACTGTGGCATGTTAATTTAAAATTAATTGAATAAAACATAATAAATCTGATATAGATATAAACATGGATTAAAGCCTTATTCTTTCTTTCGACAGGCTCGTGGCTTTTAGTAGTGCTGGTTTTCACTGGTATTGGTTTATTTCTGTCTGGATTCATGGTATTCTGTCTCTGCCAATATGCCAGTAAGTACAATGTACATGTTTAGTTATGCATAAACTGAGCCCCATGATAGAAACATATAATAATAATAAAATCTGTATCTGTGCAGGTTATGATGACGTTCTCACAGAGGTGATCTACAGCTCCTGCCATGTGGAAACATCATCTCTGTTAACTTCCTCTGTGTGCTCTGCAAAACATGGATGAACCGTTTTATTTCTTCAATTCTTGAACCTCTAAAGAGAAAAAATATATATTTGTATACAGAAAGAAAGATAGTAGCCTATATTTGCAGTATGTAGCTACTGAATTCATATACTGATCAGCAGGCCAAGGCAGAATCTGTGGAGCTTTTTCCCACATTTTGATTTTGAGAGAAAACTGATTTTTGTAATATTATGATTGATGATTTTATATTGGTAAAATGTAGGCTATATTATATGTGAAAGATTAATGGGAGAAGGAAGTGAACATAATTTTATCTGATGAAGAGTGGTTAAAGGTACAATATGTAGGATTTCTGCAGTAAAATATCCAAAAACCACTAGGCCAATGTTATATATTTTGTTTAGTTGATTACTTACAATATCCCAAATGTTTCCAACTATTTGTAAATCATGAGAAAATTGCGATTTTAACCAAGGAAACGGGGCGTGTGAGCAGGAGTGAGGGAGTCGCCAGTCAATGGCGTCATATCCGCATTACCCTCGGTTTCCGCTCGTACTGCCATAGTAACCATGGCGACAGACGTGGACAACTGAGTTATGCCTAGCAGGACGGCCACGCTGTTGTAGTTTTCTTTAAAAATTGTGGACCATGGCAAGCAGACTTTGAGACAAAAAGAGGACTAAAACGAAGATCAACTTTTTTCGAGATGCCGAGAGCTCCACGTCCACGACTAACTTTGACTTGACAGAGACGCGAGTGTCGCATGTTACTTACTTTATTAGACAGGTGAGCAAATAAAACTAATCAATGTTATTTAGTTAAACTCAACATGATGAAATGTTAGAATATGATCTGTATGTTATGTTGATCTAGCTTACTACTAGTCTCATACAGCCAAACAAACAACCTAACTAATAACAACACACTCAAATGCCGTTTAGTGTGATAGTGTAACTGTTAGAGCAAGTGAAACAGCGCTGCGTTACCTCAAGTTTCATTCGTCTAATAAACTGACCTGTGTGAGTAATTCAGCACTTGTGTGTAGTTCGGTAGAATGAAATGTCCTAATTCTTTTATATCCACGGGACTCGCGTGTGGCGCTGGTATAATACGTCTAGCAATCGCGCCCTGCTTCATACCACAGTCATGTTAAAAACATCAATGTATTCACTCATCCATAAAAGATCCATCAGCTTGATGACAAGATCCATAATTCCGCTTAAATGTGCAATGTGTAATTTTTCTGAGGATCTATTGACAGAAATGCAATATATGATCCATAGCTATGTGTTCAGTGATGTATAAAGACCTTACTCAATGAACCGTAATGTTTTTATTACCTTAGAATGAGACATTTATATCTACATAACCGCGGGCACCCCTTCTATGAAGGTTGACATATTGTGACGTCATGTTTCTACCGTAGCTGACAGCGAACAAACAGCGCTACAGAGTGCGTTTCATCACTACCTTGAAAGAGAAGCCGCAGAAAGCTAGAAGCTAGCCATAGACACCGTGAGTAGTGACTTTTCCCTTGTCAGTGGTGTAAAATATGTAATTGGATTGTTTCATGTAACTTAGTTCTTCTCCCTCGCTGTGTTATGGCTTTAACAATCAGCTGATTAGTACTTTTGACTGTAAAACAGTAACATTAACTTAGGAGTCACCAAACCGTCGATCGTGGTCGACAAGTCGATCTTGGAAGCATTTTAAGTCGATCGCCAAGAGTTTTCAAAACCAGAGAAAAAAAACTATGTTTTTTTTTTATTATTACTTATTAATTTGTGTGTAGTAAATGGTGTCTATGGGGATGCGGAGGCGGACGCGCTGTTACCATAACGTAATTTTTGCCACGGAGGCGTCGAGTAAACAATGCATTTAACCAGCTCAAGCCACAGCCCTACAGCACCCCAGCTCATAAAACGTCTCCGGTTACTTTCGTAACCTCGGTTCCCTGAAAGGCAAGGAACGAGACATTACGGATGTCGTATATGGGAACTCTCTCTCATCCTTCACTTACACTGAAATCTTACTGGCTAACGCCAGCAACGCTGGCCAATTGACACAAATATGCAAATACTGAAACCCCGTTGCAGTATAATGCAAGTGCAGCGTCAATTCCTCCTCAGAATCGAACAGAACGCCAAATCAATAGCGAACACGGCGGCGAGCGTAATGTCTCGTTCCTTGCCTTTCAGGGAACCGAGGTTACGAAAGTAACCGGAGACGTTCCCTTTCAAGGCTACTGAACTTCGACATTACGGATGTCGTATATGGGAACTGCATAGAATCCCGCCGTGGAAGCAAGCAGCAAACCACAGAACAGAACCCAATACAAAACCCCGACACCGCCCCCCCAGAATGCAAGCATCTGATAGGACGAGACTGGCCAATAGCGAGCCTCCAACCTCTGATAGGTCCAAGGGGACGAATCACAAACTCACAAAACACTGCCAGAATTTGCATATCCCGAGCCGTTTAACCGGTGGAAGTCTGCACTGTAGACCAACAGGGCAACAACAACAGTAAAATAAGGCCAACGCATAGCGGTGACAACAGTCTTAATACACATAAGCACACCGAACAACTCATGAGCAAAGCGCAGAGAGCTCTAAATGCTGTGCAAGAATTCAACTCACCGAAAGCACTTTAGACGCCACAGAGGGTAAATCCAACTTGTAAAACCTGGCGAACGTATTCTGAGAAGACCAGCCAGCCGCAAGACATAAATCCTGAAAAGACATACCCTTAGTCCAGGCCCACGAAGAGGCGATCGCCCTTGTCGAATGGGCCTTAAAATTGAGGGGGCATTCCTGTCCCATACAGTCATAAGCCAAAACAATAGCGTCCACAATCCAGTGAGCAAGCCTCTGTTTAGAGACTCCCCGTCCCTTATTGCATCCACCAAAGCACACAAAATAGCTGGTCCGAGCTTCGGAAAGCAGCCGAGCGAGAGATGTACTCCCGGAGCGCTCTGACTGGCGAGATAGCACTTTGAGCATCCGAACCTAGAGAGGTCGATGGCTCAACAGACAGGGCAGGCAAAGAAACAATCTGCGCCCTGAACGGGGTATTGAGCGATTTAGGAACATAACCCGGCCTCGGTCTGAGAGTCACGTTACAGTTTCCGGGTCCAAAGCGAATACAATCTTCGCTGACAGAGAAAGCCTGTAAATCCCCAACCCGCTTCGCCGAAGCGAGAGCGAGAAGCAGCGCCGTTTTAATCGAAAGCTCCTTAACTGCAATCGACACTAAGGGTTCAAAGGGCGGCCGTGACAAAGCTTCCAAGACCAAAGACAAATCCCATGGCGGCACAGAAGGCGGCCGTGCAGGGCATAATCTCCTAGCTCCTTTAAGGAACCGAGTCACCAACGCATGTCTACCGATAGACTGTCCATCAACAGGCGGGTGAAACGCAGCAATAGCAGCTACGTATACCTTCAGGGTGGATGGCAGGCTCCCTTCGTCCATCCTGTACTGAAGGAAGCGTAGGATATCCGACACAGAACAGTTCGCTGGGTCCAAACCGATATCCTGACACCATTTTGAGAACACCCCCCACTTCAAAGTATACAGGCGTCGGGTAGACGGGGCCCGGGCTTCCGCGATGGTATTTTGAACCCACGAATGAAGCACTTCCAACCCGCTCAGCGCCCCTGCAGCGGCCACACGTGGAGACTCCACAGCCCGGGGCTGGGATGCCAAATCGATCCGCTCGCCTGAGACAATAGATCCTTTCTGAGCGGAATTTCCCACGGTTGTCCCGTTAGTAACTCTACCAAGTCCGCGAACCAGGGCTGATTCGGCCAGTACGGGGCCACTAGAGTCACCGCCGCCTTTTCCTCCCTGATTTTGCACAACACCATGGGCAAAATTTTCACCGGAGGAAAGGCATAAAGACGGGCTTTCGGCCATTGCGCAGTTAGCGCGTCCATCTCCCGGGGGGAACGGGACAGCGAGAAAAACATCCGACAATGCGCGTTCTCGCTCGTCGCGAAGAGGTCGATCTCCGCTTTGCCGAAACGATCCCGTATCAGTTGAACCGTCCCGGGGTGAAGCCTCCATTCCCCTTGAGGAATCCCGCTCCTCGAGAGCATATCCGCCCCCCGATTTAGAACACCGGGGATGTGTGTCGCTCTCACCGAGAGAAAGAACCGATCCGCCCACAGCAGGAGGGATTCCGCCTAATTGAATAGGTCCCTGGAATGCAAACCGCCCTGGCGATTGATGTAAGAGACCACAGAAGTGTTGTCGGTTCGAATCAACACATGCCGCTGTTCCAGTCGAGACCGGAAAACTTTTAGGGCTAGAGAGACCGCTTCCAGTTCCAAGCGATTTATGTGCCACTCCATCTGCCTCTCCGACCACCGACCGGAGGCAGGCTTGCCCAAGCAGACTGCTCCCCACCCGGTGGACGAAGCGTCCATCAGGACCTCCACGCGTCGCGTCACTATACCCATAGGGACACCTGAACTGTAGAGATCCGGGTTCTTCCACGGGGCCAGGGCACGGGCGCACACACGTTTGACCATAATGCGCTTGCGGCCGGAGTGCCACGCGCTCGGGTGGACGCGCGCTTTCAGCCAGTGCTGAAGCGGTCTCATATGTAGCAGTCCCAGATGACACACTGACGAAGCGGCTGCCATCCGCCCCAATAGCCTCTGAAACTCTTTCAGTGGGACGAGTCTGCCAGGTCTGAAGAGACCTAGCGAAGAAGTCAGAGCCTCCGCTCGTTCGGGGGAGAGACGCGCTTTCATACTCACTGAGTCCAGGCATACTCCCAGGAATGTGGTAGTTTGGCTCGGTGTGAGCACACTTTTTTGGACGTTTACCCTCAAACCAAGCATTTTCAAATGGCGAAGTAGGGCTTCCACATGGCCGACCAATGTCTCTCTCGACTGCGCGAGAATCAGCCAGTCGTCCAGATAGTTCAAGACGCGCATCCCGCTCGACCTGAGGGGTGAAAGTGCCGCGTCTACACATTTCGAGAAAGTGCGGGGGGCGAGGGCTAGCCCGAACGGGAGTACCGTGTATTGGTACGCCACATTCTCGAACGCAAACCTCAGGAATCGCCTGTGGCGCTTCGTTATTTGGACGTGAAAATAAGCGTCCTCTAGATCCACTGAAGCGAACCAATCCCCGGGGCGAATTTGCGCCAGGATCTGTTTCAGTGTAGTCATCCTGAAAGCGCGCTTGTGAAGCGCTCTGTTGACGGGTCTCAAGTCCAGTATGGGGCGGAGACCCCCTCCCTTCTTCAACACTACAAAGTAGCGGCTGTAGAATCCGCTTCCCCGCTCGCTCGGGGGAACCGTCTCTATCGCTCCCTTGTCGAGTAAACTGCACACTTCCTGCCTCAGTACATGAGCATTTTGGGGCAAAGTTAATGACTGGATTACGCCGCGGAAGCGGGGTGGTCTGCGTTTGAACTGAAGTGTGTACCCGTGCCGAATTACATTCAGCACCCACGGCGAGATGCCCGGAATAGCTTCCCACGCCGCCAGGAAACGACTGAGTGTGGGCCGGTCTAGACCTGCGGTCATCGCCGCTATGTGAGGGCTGGGGATAGACACCTCGCGCTTCCTGCGAGGTGCCTTTATAGTTAATGACCGTGACTCTGCGCTGCTCGAAGACAGGGCGGGTAACACAGTGTGAGGTGCAAGAGGAGAAAAAAGCTCTGTTTGTGAAGAAGTAATTTGCTTTATTGAACAACACACAACATTCACAACATGACTGCACGCGTCGCTCGCCGAACGCAGAGGGGCCGCGTGCTCTAGAGCGCGCCGCTTGGAAGCGGGGCCATCCAGGCGCTCTCCTCTCCTCTTGCCCGAGCAGTCAGGATGACTGCTTGGGCCTCGCTGGGGACGCGGCGGGTTTTCTGCGCGGGCTCCTCTGAGCCGGCCTCTTGCTTCCCGCTCCTTGCCACTGCCCGTGTCGGCCTCTACGGGCATCCGGTCCCGGGCGGGAGGCTGGCTGATGTCTGGCCGCAACCTGGGACTGGCGCCCCGAGGCGGAAGACGAGCGAGAGCGAGGGCGCTGCGGCGGGGGGCGGCGGCGGCGCTCGCCGAGGGATCACGTGGCTCATCGCCTTCACCTTCTTCTGAGTCTCGGAGTACCGTTCGGTGACCTTCTCCACGGCATCTCCGAACAGGCCATCAGGGGAGATCGGTGCGTTTAGCAGCGTCTTCCTGTCCGCCTCCTGCACGTCCGACAGGGTGAGCCACAGGTGTCTGTGGAGGACCACCAAATACCCCATCGAACGGCCAATCGCCTGGGCCGAGCGCTTCGTGGCCAGGAGCGCGAGGTCCGTGGCCGAACGGAGGTCTCGGATGGCGTCAGCGTCGATAGAGGCGGCGCCATCCAGAGATTTCAACCGCTTGAAATCTGCAGCACTTGAAGAACGGCCATAGCGTGTAGTGCAGAGACCGCCTCTCCCGCGGCGCCGTAGGCCTTGTTAGCCTGTTGAGCCGTAAACCTGCAAGCTCGGGACGGCAGGCTGCGGTCCGAGCCCAGGGCGGGAGCTGACGGGCAAAGATGTGCAGCGACGGTCTCCTCGACTGGGGGGATGCGGAGGTAGCCGTGGTCCCCCGCCTCGTCCACGGGGGGGAACATGGCCTGGGTCGAAGTGAGGGTGCGCGCCGATTGCGGGGCCACCCACGACTTCACCACGTGCTCGTGCACATCAGGAAAGAACGGGGTTCCCCTTTTCGAAGCGGCCTGACGGCGGCTCGATTGGAGGAACCACGCGTCCAACTTGCTCTTTGAAGGCTCGTCGGGAGCCTTCCAGGATAAATCCAGTTCCTCGACGGCCTTCGAGAGGATACGGAAGAGCTCTTCCTGCAGATCCGCCGGGGTCTCTTCCGTGGGTGCCAGAGGGGCGGCCTGCTCCGCACCGTAGTCGTTCTCGGAGGCTGACAAGGACATAGAGTCGTCCTCCTCACTCACCTCTAAGGACACGAAGTCAGCAACGTCGCGGGGAGGATGAAACGAAGGGTCCGGAAAACTCACCGGGGGTCGAACCTCGACTCCGCGGTTGGGGGGGCCTGCCAGCGGCTCGGTGGCGGCAGCAGGCCCAATCCCCGCAGCAGCGCGAGCTTCGTCTCGCCTGGCCTTGAGGGCCCGGAGGGGCATGTCCGCACAGAAGTCGCAGGACCCTTCATCCCTGAGGGCCGACTCCGCGTGGGCCAGCCCCATGCACGCGATACAGAACAGGTGCAGGTCGGGGGGCACTATGGGGCCCGAGCATAGATTGCAGACGGTCGCCATCGGATGCTGGAGACAGTTCAGGTATCTCCGGTGCACCTTTAACGATAGCAAAATCCAAGTAGGGTAGTATCAGCTTTCTAGCACACGATTTGAGCGTGAAGAGAGAGTTTCTGAGGAGGAATTGACGCTGCACTTGCATTATACTGCAACGGGGTTTCAGTATTTGCATATTTGCGTCAATTGGCCAGCGTTGCTGGCGTTAGCCAATAAGATTTCAGTGTAAGTGTAGGATGAGAGAGAGTTCCCATATACGACATCCGTAATGTCGAAGTTCCGTAGCCTTGAAAGGGAACTCACTTGCGGCACCCTTCTCCCCCGTTCTACCGCTGCTCACGTGCATTTGTTATTATCAGAGCCGGCCAACTTTACTTGCGGAGCTGTCTACCGAGGTGGGTAATACATCATACACATTATCATAGAACATTGACATGTACATTTTGTATTCTGTTATCAACCCGTAAAGCAGTTCATGTATCTCGCTCGTTCTCGTTCTCGTCTCGCTTCTCACGAGACTTCCTATTTTCATTTTGCCGGGACGGTAGTTCCCATGTTGCAAGGTTGGTTTTCCGCCTGGGAACGCTGGGGGGAGCTAGGAAAGTCACCAATATCACCAGAACAGGTTGTTTAACCATCCAAATGATTTCTAGACAACTTTATTAAGTTAAAAAGTGACCAAGTTCTGCTTTAACGCGAGAATGTGCGTTCCTTCACGCCGATCTCATGTCTGGCGTACGTACTTTTCTCATAGTTTTTGTCCGTTGGCGACTCTTACAGGCAATGTACACAACGAAGTGTTATACAAGTCTATCGCACCACCACATGTGGGAAGCATTGCTATTAATTTGCAATTTATAAAATAATTCTAAATTATATAAGATATATAATTCCGCTCGAAGGGGGTTTCGCCCAGGGTGTAATTCAATGTACCGCCACTTTTTTTTTCTGTTATTAATGGGCACACGCGCATTTGCCATAAATGCAATGGATACGTAAAATCTCTGGTGTACTTTTGGTCAGCTACATTGCATGCATTTGAAAATTAAATAGATAAGCGATGTGTACGAAAGTAAAAACAAATGAGAAATTGGTTACCTTCGTGGCAGTCTTGTAGTAAATCCGAGTCTCCCACAGCAGCAGATATACTCCAGAGACAGTAAGTGTCACCCATAATTGAGGCAACTCTCTGCTCAAAGGGTGTAATTTCATCGACCCCTTTACCACTGCCTGTTTTGCCCACACTTTCGGTGCGCAGCAGTTCTCCGTTTAACGTCCACCTTTATATCAGACCATTTCTATTTAAGGTAATTTACAGCGACTTACAGATCCAACGCATTGATGGCATCAGCCAGACTCTCACACTCATATTTCTTTTCCTTTTGTTATTAATTCTGGAGTACAAAGTTCCAAATAAAATATTTTTTCTCTTTTCTACCTCCGATAGTAGCACCTCCAATTCACTTTCTGTAAAGTTTTGTTTCTTGCCGCTTGCTTTAGCCATTTTCTTACTGCTTTCTTTTGCCAAAGTGGGCTCATTACCATATTTAAATTTATTTAATTAAGGGTGGGGCGTTGTGCTCGTGCATGTGCGCTAAATTTTACGTTAATTGGGATGTACAAAGAGAATATGCGTGGGATCCTTCGTATGCAGAGATTCATACATCTGGTTTTTTTTTTGTGCGTAAGCACATGTACAGCTTTGTCCATACGCAATGTTTTAGTATGAATTCAACGCAAGTCTTTGTACATGAGGCCCCAGAACCTTTTGGCAAAACCTCAGCAGATTCATCATTGACCATATTTATAAAGACTTTTCCTTATTGTGGAAAAATGTTGTTTTTTGCTTTTATAAACGTCAAAGTAAAGAAAAGGTGTACTTTATTATAAATGTATTCATTCTTTTGGCAAAATTCCACATTCATAAATGTAAATTCAGTGCTAAAAAACCTAATTTTGTAATTTTTTCCATGAAGTTGAAAATTATATTAATCTGATCTCTGGCTCCAACAACAAAAAGGCAATTAAAAACTGTCAACATATGGTCCTCTTTTTATTTGTAATGGCATATAAGTTTCCCCTGGCAAAGCTGTTTTGTATTTTATTTATATTATATGTTTGTATACTATTATGTATAT
Source organism: Chrosomus eos (assembly GCA_036326025.1). NCBI lineage: Eukaryota > Metazoa > Chordata > Actinopteri > Cypriniformes > Leuciscidae > Chrosomus > Chrosomus eos. Next base: position 5,544 of record JAZAVI010000574.1, on the reverse strand, counting down.
TTTGATGTCACCTGTGATTTGTACCCTATTCTTACAATAAAAAAAATAAATAAAAAAAAATAAAAGTTCATTGTCGTGTTCAGACACTAGTCATTGCTGGAGGCATTCTCCATAGTGCCCTCTAGGGGACGCAGCGCCGCTAGTTCACTTTTGAAGAGGGAACCCATTCAAAAAAAACTTTGATTTCAGGTGCTAACTTATTTCCAGGTTTTGGCTGACAAAAATACATCACCCCTGCTGCACTGTGTAGCTCTCACAGCTATTTTGTAAATGCACTCATTCCATCATGGTGCATCATGTTTGGTATCAAGACATGCATTGATTATGTTCTGTGTCACTGATGTCAAATCGTGATGTATCTTCACACACCACTTATGAAGCTTTAGGAGAAGCCATTTGACATTTTTCCACTTGTTTTGGATGGTTTTCTATTGACTCTGTTTGACCCTCTTCATCATGCTGTTCTTCCAAAGGTCTCGAACACCCAGAGTTCCATCAGGACAGCACACCAGATCCCACAGCAACTTACTCTTCCATTACGTATGAAAATTCAATTTACCAGCCCTCAGGTAATAAAATAAGTTCTTCCATTAAAGTGGTCATATCATAAGGAATCAAACCTACTAATACTAGTACTAAACCTACTATGAAAACACACTGGTTTTACAACCCCAAACTTCCTCACTTGTCCAAAAACACCATTTTTGATGCTCACATGCATTGAGAAACTTGGCCCACACGATCACGATGAGCTCATACAGAGGAAGTGGGAAAAATATTAAATTCACAACACTGTTGCACAGAAGGAGTCTGGGAAGAGATGATTCTGCTGTGCAAAGTGTCAAAGCTTAAAATACATTATAGCTTTATGACAAAGAGCTTGTTCATGAAGGTCAACATGTTCTTTAAAGTGATATGATGCTTCTGCATTGCATTACAGGTGTTTTGGTCAATAAACAACAGAAAGAGGGAAATACAGAGGAAGATGAAGTATGTGTAAACAGTCACACACATAAACAACAGAGACGTCCATCATGTACTGAATGCCAAGATATTTATTGTCTTTTCTATCTTTCTGTTTTATTCCATAAGAATGTTTACCACCTGTACTGCACGATCCCTGACAAACCAGTTCATTCAAACGGCAATGATCAAGTCTACAGTTTGGTGAATTACTGATGAGTCTCTGTTGTTTCATTATACAGTATATCCATTATAAACTTTCTTTACTTGCAGAAAAAGTATTTACTTTTATTATTCAGTATTTGGTGTGGAACCACTTATAATATTGAACTTAAAATATGAAATATATTATAATTAATATTAACCATCCCTTTGTCTGAAATGATTAGTTTTAATGGGCAGCTCCTTTAAGGCTTGTCAATAAACCGTCACCGTTATGTTTAGCTAAAGTCATTCCATAGAAAAAAAGTATTAACTGCAGCTTCGCTAACGAATATATGAATGAAAACATATAAAACCGCCATACAGATAATGTACTGTGCCTTCGTTTACAAAATGCAGTAAAATGCTCTAAACAAAAATATAATTCTCCGACGTGATCCAGGACGATAAAAATAAACCATCCACTTGTTCCTGTGGAAGGTGTCCTTTGAAAGTCTGTAAAGATACGCAGAACGCATCTAAGCGAACGTTCTTTTACTATTCATTTGTCACTTAAATTGAACATGTATCTGTATTCTGTATTGTATCCAGTGTAGACGGCGTCAGTTATTATAAATGCTGTCTATTTGCTTTTGGCATGACGCAACGCTTGAGTCTGGTGAAGACAGTTGTCAGCCGATAAGCAAATGAGTGTCAGTGGGCGGGGCCTATGGCCCCCATCATTGATGTCTTGCACTAGAGGCAGTCATATAGACATATATTTGCCAGTGTGATGCCACAAAATTCAAATGAACCATTTTTGGAGCTTGATTAAAGGAACACTCCACCGTTTTTTGAAATAGGGCTTATTCACATTATTTCCTACATTTAGATATGTGTGCAAATGCATTTTTGTCTCAGTGCATGCATTGTTTTAGTTTGACAGGGTCGGCGCTAGCTTAGCTTAGCACAATGAATGGAATCCTTTGTTGCCAGCTAGCATGTCCTAAGTAAAAGTGATTAAAAAAATAAACAAACCCACGTAATTACTTCTTGTGGCCTGCTTATTCACAACAAGTACAAATAGCGATGCAAATTAACACTAGGCGATTTCCTAGGCAGATATTGACTTGGGACTATACTAAGGGGAAGCACAGGCGAAGCACTGCTACTGTGGGATTTCATGTGTTGCGTGATATCTCTGCGCCGAAATAGCAATGCTTTGCCTAAGCAGCAGTGCTTCGCCTGTGCTTCCCCCTAGTATAGTCCCAAGTCAATATCTGCCTAGGAAATCGCCTAGTGTTAATTTGCATCGCCATTTGTACTTGTGAATACGCAGGCCACAAGAAGTAATTACGTGGGTTTGTTTATTTTTTTAATCACTTTTACTCAGGACATGCTAGCTGGCAACAAAGGATTCCATCCATTGTGCTAAGCTAAGCTAGCGCCGACCCTGTCAAACTAAAACAATGCATGCACTGAGACAAAAATGCATTTGCACACATATCTAAATGTAGGAAAGAATGTGAATAAGCCCTATTTCAAAAAACGGTGGAGTGTTCTCTTAAATAAATGTTTTGTTTATACTGAGGATGATACTTACCGATACCGATACAAAGACCATTTATGTCAAAAGATTTTTATTTTATTACTCATGTCATCTTGACCCTTTTAACTATAAAATACTGTCATATTTATAGATTTTGGTAGATTTTAGTAGAAACAATGAATTGTCACATATCATGAATTGTGTATATATTTATGGTGTAAAACAGTAAAAGGACATTCCCTGAAGTCCCTGTGTGACATCACTTACAATTATATTTTATATAATTTGTTTCTTGTTATGTTTGGTTTGAAAAATGTACATTAAGATGTTTTGTGTTAAATTTTAAGTTTAGTTAATGTTTATTGCATTGTTTCATTGTTTTAGTGTATTTGTATGTATGACCCTGTGCACCGTTTAAACATGAGTATTGGCTGAATGGTATGTACAGGTCACAGGTGACTTTCTGTTTAACCACCTGATTACCACATTGCTCATTACAAAATAAAATCTGATTTTGGAATTCAAGTCAATTGGTATACTAACATTATATCGTTAATTAAATATACAGTTATACATTTTTACAAAATATAGGCACTAATATGCCATACTGTAAACACCACAAACACTCTCACAATATTATTTACACTGAATTTCTGGCAACCATGCTGTCACCTTTTACCATAAATGTAAGTTTTCTGAAAAAGCTATGATATCAATGTTGTCATATTTTTAGACTCGTGCTAAAATTCAAGTTGCTGGTCCCCTAAGAGAAATGAGAGATCTCGTATTATAACCCAAAGATTACATATAGTGCATTCAGAGAATTTAAATAAATGATAGAAAACTGATGGAAAATATGTTTTTATTTACATAAAATGGCTTTCCTTTGATGTAAAGGGATTAGGCAATTAAAAGTTATTTTCCAAGTACTTTTTTTAGGCAGGCAAAACTTATAAAGTTTGTGAAGAATCCACATCTCATCTTTTGATGACAATGTATGCTATTCTTACAAACAGCACTGTGAAACATTCCTATTTTGTTACGTCATGCATCTTAAGACTTCAAATTAAATGCCGAATCAATCTGAGAAGCAGGCAAATAATACTTCTATAAATAACATTTCTGCTCAGTTTTGTCTGTGCTTAAGTACAGTACAGATCAAGCCTAGAGTTGAGGTGTATGAAAGAACCTTGAAGAACAGCTACATGGACTGCGGTTAGCTGTGACGGCCACTCATATCCAGGTATGTTCACTGATCCATATGTAAGAATAAAACACTCGAAACATTCTAACACAGTCTTAGACGGTAATAAATATCATCTATCTTCAGTAATCCAGACATCACAAAGATGATTTTGTCTCTGTGGACTGAGACTTCATGTTTGGCGGAAGCAAGGCTCTCTGATTGGAGTGTATAGTAAGCCTAATGGGTCAAGGCAGGGGTCAGAGGTCACCTGCTGACCAGGAATGACAAAACTGGGAATAAAATAGCCACCATTGGAAAACTCAAAGAATTCGCTGCTCCACATTCCATGGCGTTCTCCTGTTGAGAAAATATATAGTTAGGGTTAGCAAGTGCATAGAGAAAAACTCATTTGGTGTAGAGTCTTGTGCACTATGTAATATTGACAGCTAGCGGTTGAAATGGGACCTGCAGTTCAAATTTTAAATATTAGGGAGAGTTGTATCCCTCGCCCCGCCACTCCTCCTCAGACTCCACACTCACACGGGTTGCTAGATTGAGCAATTGACAACATAAAGTGGAAAAAGTCTTTCTGGGCATTAAGACGTCTCCATCTCTCAAATGCATCTCCAATAGTTATTCATGGTTTAATATGCCTCTGGTCATAGAGCTTTTTTAATGGATAGCGATTTACATGGCTGTAATACGCTGTGTTGTCTGTCAACTGGCAACCCGGGGTGTCGAAATACTATTGTGTAAATTGGCATTGGCAAGAAGTGTAAAATTGAAGAGTGAATGGCCCACAACATTTTGATCTGGATGATATGGATGAGCATTTTACATGCAGATTGAATGGGGTTCTACCAACATAAACACATTTGAAACTTTACTATTTATACAACAGCCCAGAAAAGTTATTAAAGAAATCGTTAAAATAGTCCAAGTGACTACAGTGGCTAAATCTTAAGTTTATCAAGCGAGGATTATACTTTTTGTGCGCAAAAAACAAACAAAAATAACGACTTTATTCAACTATTAATTTCCTTCTCTGTGGGCCTCAAGTGAGTTCACGTAGTGTAACAGCGCAGCGCTTCTGTGTTATACGTCACACGCATCACACACATGACCAGCGTCGGCCAATAGTGAGCCTACGTGTGACGTACAACACAGAAGCGCTGCGCTGTTACACTACGTCAACAGCTTAGGAGAATTACATGGAAGAGAAGAGATACTTGAATAAAGTCATTATTTTGGGGGGGGGGGGGTTTGTGCACAAAAACTATTCTTGTCGCTTGATAAACTTAAGATTGAGCCACTGTAGTCACTTGGACTATTTTAACGATGTCTTTAATAAATTTACTGGGCCGGCAAGTTTCAATCCCTTAGAAGCCTATGGAGGAGTGATCCAGCTCTCAGATTTAATCAAAAATATCTTAATTTGTGTTCCGAAGATGAACGAAAGTCTTACAGGGTTGGAACGACATGAGGGTGAGTAATTACTGACAGAATTTTTATTTTTGGGTGAACTATTCCTTTAAGGGGCAGTACTACTAGGTCTACTTTTATTTTATTATATATTTAAAATAAAATGATGGTGATGATGAAGTGTGTCTATGATATGGTTATTATATATAATACACACAAACAAAAACACTCTCTCTGTACCTCTGGATGAAATGGATGACATGACTTTGGCCGTCTGCGATCC
>JAZAVI010000573.1:45000-67552 GCA_036326025.1 Chrosomus eos | reverse complement strand
AGGTATTGTGTAGTTTTGTAAGAGCTTTTAATATTTATATAGGTGGTTTTTTAAATATTAAAGTATGTTCATTATATTTAAAACTTTTGCTTATTTTACATCTGCAAAAAAAAAAAAGTTGATATAGAGCTTAATGTAGACCCCAAGCACTGTGAAAACCCGGGAAAAAACCAAAATTATTGTGAAAGGACGGTTTTTTGGGGAATTTGTAGTTTTTTTTTTTTAAAAATGGTTTTTTAAAAACCACTGAAAATTTGTTATTGGGAAAAATGGGGGAAAAATGAGATTGTGTAAACCTAAAAAACGCTTTTTAAGGGGTTTTAAGGGACGGGTTTTTAAAAAAACGGGGACACTGTAGTGTTTTTAGTTATATAGGAAACAGGCATGAGATTGTGTGAACCGGAAACACACGGGCATTGTGAGGACAGGAGGGTTTTTACTGGGACCCTGTAGTGTATTAGTTATATAGGAAACGGGATGAGATTGTTTTGAACCGGGAAAACACACTGCTTGGGGAGGACAGGACGGTTTACGGGGAAACATTGTATTTTATTTATTTAAAATATAGGAAACAGCATGAGATTTTTGTAAACCCCTGAAAACACATGCATTTTTGAGGACAGGACGGTTTACTGGGACATTGTAGGGGTTTTAGTTAATAGGAAACAGGCAGGGAGATTGGGGTGAACCTGAAAACACACTGCATTGTGAGGACGGGAAAGGGTTTTTACTGGGCATTGTGGGTTTTATTATTTAATATAGGAAACAGGATGAGATTGTGTGAACCTAAAAAAACACACTGCATTGTGAGGACGGGGAGGGTTTTTACTGGGACATTGTATTTGTATTGTTATATGGGAAAAAGGGGCATGAGATTGTGTGAACCTGAAACACACTGCTTTGTGGGGAAACAGGAGGTTTACGGGGACATTTTTAGTGTATTAGTTATATGGGGAAAACAGGCATGAGATTGTGTAAACTGAAACACACTGCATTGGGGGGGAGGACAGGAGGGTTTTTTCTGGGACACTGTAGTGTATTAGTTATATGGGAAAAACCGGGCATGAGATTGGGGTGAACCTGAAAACACACTGCATTGTGAGGACAGGAGGGTTTTTACTGGGACATTGTGTGTTTTAGTTATATAGGAAACAGCAGGGAGATTTTTTAAAAACCCCTAAAAAACCCCTGCATTGTGAGGACAGGAGGTTTTAGGGGGAACATTGTAGTGTATTAGTTATATAGGAAACAGGCATGGTTTTTTGTGAACCTAAAACCCACACTGCATTGTGGGACAGGCGGTTTACTGGGACATTTTTGTGTATTAGTTATATGGGAAAAACAGGCATGAGATTGTGTAAACCCCTGAAAACACACGCATTGTGAGGACGGGGAGGGTTTTTACTGGGACTTTGGTAGTTTATTATTTTTAAAAGGGAAAAAACAGGCATGGGGATTTTTGGGGGAACCTGAAAACACACTCCCATTGGGGAGGACAGGACGGTTTATGGGAACTGTAGTGTTTAGTTATATGGGAAAAAAAGGCATGAGATTGTTTTAAACCCTGAAAACACACTGCATTGTGAGTAGGGCGTAGCGTTTCCCACTAATCTCACGATACGATACAGGGAAAATTTCAGCTCACGATATGATATATATCACGATATTCAGCCAACGATACGATTCGATACGATTCGATTTTAATTCGAAAACATTAATAATTTTCTGAAAGTTTTTTTAAACGGGGACCGAGTGTTTTTTGGTGTTTATTTTGGGGAGTTTTTTCCATTTACTTTGATTAAATTTAAATTGAACGAAAACTCAAAACATAAATTACACAATTATGTCTTTGACTGGACAGAGAGCCTTTGAAAAATGCTGGACAAAATGAATCAAAGATGTTTTGGGGGAAAATTAGTTCCTTTTAAATTAAAAACAGTGCAAACTGTAGCTTACAACCCTTTTGAAAAGTAAATAAAGTGCAGTATTGCAATTAAAAATGGAGATTAACAAGTCAAATTTAAAACTTGTAACGGTGGAAATAAGGTGTGGCCCCTTTAAGAGATGCGCGCTCCCCTGTTGAAACTGTCGGCAGTATTGTATTGTATGTCCCGGGCCTTTAACACCCCAGCAGGTAATTTCTGCTTGATGCAATTTCTATCTTATTTTGTTTATTAAGTAACGATGTGGACTGTAGAACTGGACAGACAGTAAGGCTAACGAGTCGATTGGGAAAAAAGGGGGCGAGTTGTTGTGAGATGCCAATCCCCTCCGGAGTTGAAGGGCCCTCTGCATGCAATAACTTAATTGTGAGCTATCCCTATTTTTCTTTTTTTTGAAGCAACGTGTTACAAACTGTACTTCAGTTTTATTTGGGGGGACACCCCTTTCATGCTATCATGTCTATCGGCTCGCTTTCGGGTTTTAAACTCTTCGGACTGCGCAACGGGGTTTAAAGGTTGCGGGTTTTTGGGGTGACAAAAGGTTTAAAATTTTAAATGGTCTGTGGATTGTGTGAAAAATGCATTCAAATGGGGAGGGGTCCGGGAGTAGGGCTAAAAAAGGGGAGAAACCCGGGAAAACGGGAGGTTGACAATAGGGTATAGCTAGTGGGCGTACTGGTAGTAAATATCGATGCATGCGCCAGTGGCCACTAACTTAGAGCTGGCTGACCAAACGCTCTTCTGCAACGCGAAAGGGGGTAAAAAACGGAGGATTTGAATGGGGCTTATGTATCGATATTGCGGCTTAAAAACGATACTTTCTTGGGGGAAAAAAAATCGATTTATATAGAGACGTTAAAAACCCCAGCCTTAATTTGGGAAGGCGTTACTGGGGGCAAAAGTAGTGATTAGTTTTGGAAAAAGGATAGATTTTGTAAACCCGAAAACCGCATTTTTAGGACAGGACGGTTTCTGGGACATGTATGTATTAGTTTAAGGAAACAGGCATGAGTTGTTGAACGAAACACACTGCATTGTGAGGAAGGACGGTTTACTGGGACATTTTAGTGTATTAGTTAATGGAAACAGGCATGAGATTTTTGGAAACCTGAAACAAACTGGGGAATTTTTGAGGACAGGACGGTTTACTGGGACATTGTATGTATTAGTTATATAGGAAACGGCAGAATTGTGTGAACCGAAACACACTGCATTGTGAGGGCAGGGCGGTTTACTGGGACATTGTAGTGTATTGTTTTAGGAAACGGCATGAGATTTTGTAACCGAAAACACCTGCATTGTGAGGGGCAGGACGGTTTACTGGGACATTGTAGTGTATTAGTTAAATTTGGAAACAGGGATGAGATTGTTGTGAACCCCAAAACACACTGCATTGTGAGGACAACGGGTTTCTGGGAATTGTAGTGTATTATTATATAGGAAAACATGAGATTGTGTGAAACCCGAAACACACTGCATTGTGAGGGCAGGACGGTTTACGGGGGGATTTTAGTGTATTAGTTTATAGGAAAAAGGCATGAGATTGGTAACCTGAAACACACTGCATTGTGAGGACAGGACGGTTTACTGGGGGCATTTTAGTGTATTTTTATATGGAAACAGGCATGAATTGTGTGAACCTGAAACCACTGCATTGTGAGGACAGGCGGGTTTTCTGGGGCATTTTAGTGTATTAGTTATATAGGGAAAAAGGCATGAGATTGTGTGAACCTGAAAACACACTGCATTGTGAGGACAGGACGGTTTTAACTGGGACACTGAGGTTTTTAGTTTTTAAAAGAAACAGGTGAATTGTGGAACCCCAAAAAACCCCGCATTGTGAGGACGGACGGTTTACCAGAGCCCCGACCGATAATCGGGGACCCAAAAGCTGCACAATGAAAATGGCAAAAATAAAGATATGAAAACATCAAATATAGCAAGGAGACATTTTAATTGTTTTTTAATAAGTGTTTTCAGACATTTTTGCTGCAAAGATGAAGTTGATGGGACTTTCGATCTTTTTAACGCGCCCGAGAGAAAAAATAGATTTCAGAAGGGTTCATAAGAAGAGCAGTTTGTCTTTCGGTTCGTGTATGAGACGAGTTGCGGGTTCACTTCCCCGGCGCCGAGATCAAGATTATCTATTGTCTGTTATATTTACTTCTTAGTTATTAATTCCAGGGGCATTTGGTTGATGGAAACATTGATTAATATTAAGATTGTTATGATTAATACAAAACGAAATTCACTTTAATGAAGGTTTTGTGCTTTCTGTTCGAGGTCTCTGTTGAAAGGTTTTAAAGCCTTTAGTGCTGCTTTCGGAGCTTGTCACGTCGTTTTTTTCTCTTTAATGCGAACACCGAAAAATAAAATGAAAATGAATATTATATGTTCTGTCTGAGAGCCTACCTTTCTCATCCGGTGGGCCAGTAGCCTATTACTTTTGATCTGCGCAGTGTATTCACAGGAATTTGATTTCTTGTACAGCCTCTCTGTCACGTATTGTAGTGAGCTTTTGATTGCAAGGCGCATCTGAGAAGTCCTGATATATTGTCCTGCTATATTTTACTTGCTTATTTATTAAATCCAGGCCATTGATTGATTAAACATTGATTAAAATGGTGGCGCAAGCGACAATCTCCGACCAGTAAATGATGCACCCATTCTGCTCTGTAATGGCGCTTTTCCGCATCTCGGGTTAACAGCTGTTTGCGAGCTAATAACGGCCGGTACAGTGGAGACTAGTGTTTAAAGCTCATTTGCCTATAACGTACGTTACAACATCATACGACAATATTCAAATAATTTATGTAAGGGTTAATGCCCGAGATGGTGTCCCTTGTCAGGTTTTTTGGACGACGGGCGGAGGGTGGTGAACAAGGCGACGCGCAGGGAGGTCCATTAAACCTGTAATGGACAACCTCGGATGGGCATTCAACCGCTTATATACATATGGTGACTTGACCAATACAAACATTTAAGTTATAATTTTAATTAGGCTAAATCTAGTTTTTCAATAATAACTTGCTGATGATTTATTTAGGCAACTGGAGATATTTATAGTCCGCTCAGCTTGGTAGAACCCTTAGGTTAAAACTGCATTTTTTTTATGAATCTCAAAAGGTAGGCATAAGTTATTTTTATATGTAGCACATAAAACACTATGTGTTACACTAGTCTACTACGTAACCACAGCCTCCGATGCACCGCCGTAGGCGACTCTCACGATGCTGGATGGAGAGCGGTGACAGGCCATCGATATGCGAGAGCAGCTCTGCAGGGCCTTTCTGGGCTACGTCAGTCCGTGAGAGATGAAGATGAAATATACCATAGTCGCTCATTGTTGTATTAGTAGGCTATGTAATATCTAATAACGTTAGATGTTTGTTTTGATAGAGCAAATTGTTAGGATACTTTGATCTGGCCTGTTGCTTATGGTTACTCACAGCTGTTGTAGGCAGCGCATTTAATTTATTAATTTCGACGGTGATGTATAGGCAGTTTCACCAGACTACTTTCACTAGGTGTCCTCTATCACTTTTTAATTTAACAGACCACCCTGCAGCCAATCAGCTTCGCAGTAATCACCCAGTCCATGGTTATAAATAATTATACCACTTTTATAGGGCCTTTTTGCATTAAGAGAGCTAGTTTATGTTTTGTAGTACATTTAGCTTACTATTATTTTAAAGAGTATAAAAGTCTATACATTTAGTAATTAAAATCGTTTTCATTATGATATTATTATATTTTACTTTAGTTAAAAGATCTGTGTTCTTCCTCCTCTGGTAGAGTTTACGAGGAGATTAATGACTAAAAAATGAAGATAATGTCAGTGACACTTTTGATATATTTATTGATACAAGTTTTTGGTCTTTAAATAACGTGATAAATTAAAAGACCTAAAGTCGTTAGTGAAGATTATGCCACAGGTATTTATTTAGAATATAATATAATATAACATGCAATGCTCAAATAGTTTGGTTACAGCTCAAATGTATCATTTCATTCTATTCCAGTCCCCCATGCGCCATTAAATATCTTTGTCACAACAGTGTTAGACATGTGCGGTATTCGGTAATGTGATAAATCGCGTTAATGAATATGCACGATAATTGTTATCATCGGGCACTTCAAATAATACCGTGAAAAAATAAATAGATCCGAATTTGATTTTTAGATTGCGCATTAGTTATTTTCCATCACGGGTTAAAAAAAACCCACTGCGTATATGCTGCACAAAAACACGTTGTGCACTCTGATGTAAACAAATCCCCCCATTAAGCACTATGTGCATGCGGCGCAATGCGTGCTCTAGTTAATGTAAACAATCCTCGCATGGAGAAGAAGCATCTCATGCCAGAAAGAGGAAACGCTGCCGACGATTTATCTACTTTCTAAAAGCAGGGCTGCCAAATATGAAGGTAAAAGAGTAGCTAAACTCGGAGAACATGTAGAGGTGGAAATTGTGAACTTCATAGGCTATTCAGCTTGAGGGACTCACGCAATAACACTTTTCACATGCTCTCACGACCAACACATCCATTTTCTCACGCAGAGAAAAAATGCGGAGCAAAGAGGACACTGACACTGACAGACTAGATGGAGAGCGGTTACTTTTTATATGGAAAAATATTCTCAGCTCTGAGGTTATGTCCATTTTATTACGAAATGCTGAAAAGAATACCGTTTTGGCGCTTGTAATGTGGAACTTGACCAGGACCGTAGCCCTTAGTTTCAAGTGACCCGCTTTCTTTGTTACTCTTTTATTTAAAGATATAGTTCAACTTTCCGAAAGGTATATATGCCTCATACATAATGATCAATCATGTGTTTGTCAATCACGGAAAAGAGGTCTAATAATAACTGCAGAATGTGAACTTTATGTCACTGACGTTACATTTTCTCTTCAGGAATAGCCAAATTAATTACCAGCACTGTTTGTTGACTAGAAAAAATAGAGAATTTTTCGCTAAATATGTGCACAATATTACATATTTTATTACTATTTTTTTTATGTCATTAGGCTACATAATTGTATATAATAAAAAACAGATTATATTTAATTTGTTATTTTTTAACCTTTAATAATACCAGTGATAGGGCTTTCTGTTATGTTTACAGATATGTGAGGTATATTTTTTCTTGAGAAAAATGTAGGCTATCTATGTATAACATACTAATATTTATCTCAAATGAGTCAATATTGAATCAAGATAGAAATCAATCAAGACTTGAACTGAATATCGTGAAAATTGTGTTAAGCAAGTATACAAACAGTAGCCTACCAGTTCACTGTACCATGGGTAAACATTGTAACACATTGTCACTAAACTTAATAAAATTCTGTTTAGTTATCAATGTTTTGACAATCACATTAACTATTTGTGATGCAGTTTTTTTTTTTTTGATCTCTCCAAATCCTATGTTTCTCTTATGTAAATAAAAATACCGTGATAATCCGGATATCGTGATAAAGCTCAATGAATTTTATAGCAGCATGAAAATTTGATCCGGCACATGCCTACACCAAGTTGTTTGATCACACATTGAGTGATCATTGCAAAACGTTATATATTTATTCTGTTTAAATACTGTGTATTCGATAGGACAGTACCATCAAAGTTTGTACACATCAATAGGAAAGTGTGTCCAAACGTTAGGGACTGGTACTGAACATATAATACCAATAAATAATATTGCTACTGTACACATAGGCTAAATAATATCGGGCCGACTATTTCGGTATCAGGCTTTTTTAAATCGGTTATCGTCATCGGCCCAAAAATCTCATATCGATCGGGCTTACTGTTTACTTGGGACATTGTTGTGTATTAGTTATATAGGAAAACAGGCCATGAGATTGTGTGAACCTGAACCACACTGCATTGTGAGGCCAGGAGGTTTACTGGACACTGTAGTGTATTAGTTATATAGGAAACATGCATGAGATTGTTGAACCGAAACACACTGCATTGTGAGGACAGAGACGTTTACTGTGACACTGTAGTGTATTATGTTATATAGGAAACAGGGCATGGATTGTGTGAACCTGAAAACACATGCATTGTGGGACAGGACAGTGTTTATGGGACACTGTAGATTAATTAGTTCTATAGGGAAGGGCAAGAGATTGTGTGACCTGAAACAAACTTGCTTGTGAGGACATGGACGGTTTTCTGGGACTTTTAGTTTATTAGTTATATAGGAAACAGGCATTGAGATTGTTGTGTGAACCTGAAACACACTTGCATTGTGAGACAGGGGACGGTTTACTGGGACATTGTAGTGTATTAGTTATATAGTAAACAGGGCATGAGATTGTGTGAACCTGAAACACACTGCATTGTGAGGTAGGAACGGTTTTACCGGGGACATTGTAGTTGATATTAGTTATATGAGAATCTGGCTTGAGATTGTTTGTGAACCTGAAACACACTGCATTGTGAGGACAGGACGGTTTACTGGGAATTTGTAGTGTATTAGTTATATAGGAAACAGGCATGAGATTGTGTGAACTGAAAACACACTGCATTGTTGAGGGACAGTGACGGTTTACTGGGACATTGTAGTGGTATAGTTATATAGGAAAACAGGCATGAGATTGTGTGAACTGAAACACACTGCATTGTGGGACCGGGCGGTTTACTGGGGGACATTGGAGTGTATTAGTTATATAGGAAACGGGCCATGAGATTGTGTGACCAGAAAACACACTGCATTGTGAGGACAGGACGGCCTTTACTGGGACATTGTAGTGTATTAGTTATATAGGAGGAAAACAGGCATGAGATTGTGTGAAACTGAAACACACTGCATTGTGAGGACAGGATGTTTACAGGGACACTGTAGTGTATTAGTTATATAGGAAACAGGCATGAGATTGGAAGGTGAACCTGAAAACACACTGCATTGTGAGGACAGGACGGTTATGGGAAATTGTTAGTGTATTAGTTATTAGGAAACGGGCATGAGATTGTGTGAACCTGATAAACACACTTGCAAATGTGAGGACAGGACGGTTTACTGAGACATTGTAGTGTTTTAGTTATATAGGTAACGGGCATGAGTTTGTTGGTGAACCTGGAAAACACACTGCATTGTGAGGACAGGCGGTTTACTGGGACATTGTAGTGTATTAGTTATATAGGAAACAGGCATGAGATTGTTGGGTGACTTGAAAACACACTGCATTGTGAGGACAGGACGGTTTACTGGGACTTGTCGTGTATTAGTTTTATAGGAAACGGGCATAGCGATTGTGTGAACCTGAAAACACACTGCATTGTGGGAAGGACGGTTGTACCGGGGACACTGTAAGTGTATTGTTTTTAGGGAAACAGGCATGCGATTGTCGTGAACCTGAAAACACACTGCATTCGTGAGGACTTGGACGGTTTTACTGGGACACTGTAGTGTATTAGTTTTATAGGAAACGGGCATGAGATTGTGTGAACCTGAAACACACTGCATTGTGAGGACGGGACGGTCTACTGGGACAATTTAGTGTATTAGTTATTAGGAAAAAGGCATGAGATTGTGTGAACTGAAACACATGATTGTGAAGGAACAGGACGGGTTTCTGCGGACAAATTGTTGTGCTTATTAGTTATATAGGAAAACAGGGCATGAGATTGTGTGAACTGAACACCACTGCATTGTGAGGACAGGACGGTCTTACTGGGACATTGTAGTGTATTAGTTATTTAGGAATACGCATGAGATGTGTGAACCTGAAACACACTGCATTGTGGAGGACTAGGACGGTTTACTGGGACTTTGTAGTTGTATTAGTGAATATAGGAAACAGGCATGAGATTGTGTGAACCTGAATACACACTGAATTGTGAGGCACAGGGACGCGTTTACTGGGACATTGTAGTGTATTATTATTTAGGAAACAGGCATGAGATTGTGTGAACCTGATAACACTGCATTGTCGAGGAACAGGACGGTTTTACTGGGACACTGTAGTGTTTTAGTTATATAGGAAACAGGCTAATGAGATTTGTCGTGAACCTGAAACACACTGCATTGTGAGGACGGTCGGTTTACTGGGACACGTGTAGTGTATTAGTTTTTATAGGAAACGGGCATGAGATTGTGTGAAACCTGAAACCACACTGCATTGTGAGGACAGGACGGTTTATGGGCACATTGTGTGTATTAGTTATATAGGAAAACAGGCCATGAGGATTGTGTGGAACCTGAAACACACTGCAATTGTGAGGACAGGACGGTTTACTGGACACTCTAGTGTATTAGTTAATAGGAAGACAGGATGAGATTGTGTGAACCTGAAAAACACACTGATTGTTGAGGACGGACGGTTTACTGCGGACATTGATAGTGTATTAGTTATATAGGGAAACAGGATGAGATTGTGTGAACTGAAACACACTGCATTGATGAGGATCGGACGGGTTTACTGGGACATTGTAGTCGTGTATTAGTTATATAGGAAACAGGCATGCGATTGTGTGTGTGAACCTGAAAACACACTGCATTGTGGGACAGGACGGTTAACTGGGACATTGTAGTGTATTAGTTATATAGGCAACAGGCATGAGATTGTGGAACCTGAAAACACACTGCATTGTGAGGACAGGACGGTTTACTGGGACATTGTAGTGTATTAGTTATATAGGAAACAGGCATTGAGATTGGGTGAACTCTGAAAAACACAGTAGCAGCTTCTTTAGCTCCAGCAAATGTATTACAACTGTATTTATTATCATTCTTCCTTTACTGATGATACAGACGTTTTGAGAGGAAACCGCCTGTCTGGGCAGAAGGCAACGTGCGAACAGGTCTGCTTTGACAAACTAAAAGAAAGAAGCAACTCCCCAAAAACTACAGTTTACACTGACCTTGCAATGAGGCCACTCTTGTTCCAGGCTATAGTTTTTAATCGAAGGCAGTGTGCAGGGAGAGGTGTCAAAAATGCGCTGAAGAGACCTTCATTGAAAGAGACAAAAGTCCCAATCCATGTTGATGTGTCCTTGGGAAGGATAACCCTTTTTGAAAAGAAGCTCTGTTAGCAATTCAATTGTCTAGAAAATCAGCGATGCCAATATCTTTCTTCTTTTGCTAGTGCCAAAATGTCAAGTTACCACATAGGTCAAGACAGCATGCGACTTCATGCAGAAAAGTGTGGAGCCAAAAACCAGAGTAATCCACGGCTCAACCAGCTCAGAAAAAATGTTGCCAAACCCTTTCACAAATTTTAAACCTCAAAGACACGAGTTGGACGAGGCTTTCTCGGACATGACTTACGTGTCCACCGTGATCATACAGATGCCTGAGGCGACAATTCAGCTTTCAAAAATCTCAAAATACTTTTAGCAATGGACAAAGGTTGTCTTGGAAACTCCAGGGAAAAGTTCAAATTGATGAGATTCACATTTAAGGTATTTTGCATATCTATTGCAAAATGTGCCGTATGATGTTTTTCCAATAACAATCCCAACATGTTCATACCCAATTTCCAAACAAGAGTATTTGCACTGGATTAATTTATGATTTCAGATCAGATCCAGTTGACTGATACTGAAAATGATGCAGATGCGACTGATGGCACCAGTTTTTTGGAGACATAAATGTACCGTCAACATCAAAACAAGAAAGCTTGCCAGATTGCGAGGGTAATTATATCGGTATCATTTTTCTTTAGAGCATTTAACCTTCTGGGGTGGGCAACGCGCCGGTGCGTTTTGCTTGGATTTTATTTCACATAGCGAAAATAGACTTTACAATACTCGTCAATTTTTGGTCATACAGACTGAGAAATATGAAAAAAATAACAGTTGATGTCTTCTTTTTTATGTGTCCCTTACAGTCCGAAAACAAAACATTGTTGCTTTTGTTATTTAAAAGATAAAAGAACAGTGGTGCTTGTAAATAAATCTCAGCGCTTCGTTCTCTGAATCCAGTAATGCATCAGTCTTCTTGTCATGCATCACGTCACTTAAACATCTTTAAACTTTCACACTTGGCTTGTTTAGAATCAACATGAATGTTTTTTACCTGTTAGGTTTTGTTCATAAAATGTCATACAAAATGCCATGTATTATTAAGTTACCTGATTATGTAAAACATTATGGTGAACCAAATTGTAACTCTTTTGTATCTTGTAAACTGATTTTTTTAAAGTTAATAAACATTTCACATGTGCAATGTTTTTTTGTTTTTTATCTTTCTTGTTTTTAGTGACTGAAAGTGTTGAACATCGTGAGAAGAAAAGAATGTGGACAAATAAAGCAGATGTCTGCTGCTATTGTGATAACGGCATTATAATGTGCAATAACTAAAGGCATTTGGCCACAAAAATTGAGTGCTTCAATGCAAATCTGCTGAAGAGCATGTGCTACAAAAGCTGGTCAGTACAAAAATTAGGGATTTTAACAGACGGTATAACAGCCAAAAGGAGAAGTCAGTTTGGAAAGCGCATGAGTGCTGTTCATTGAATTCAGCAATATGCTCGTAACATTTTGTAGTACAAATAAAAGGCCTGATTTTATCCTATCTTATTCTTTTTAATTTGCTCTTGCTGTATTCTGTGTTATTTACCTTCACTTTGTTGAATTGACTGATTTCCAATGATGTGGTTCCATTTTCTGTATTCAAATGTAGCTGATTTCTTCAGTTGTTCTTTAGTTTTAAAGGGATAGTTCACCCCAAAATGAAAAAATCTGTCATCACTTGTTTGTGTTCCACAACCTGAATGAGTTTTTTTCTTCTGCTGAACACAAAAAGATGATTGAGTGAAGGATGTTGGAAACCAGACATGGAAGTCAATGGCTACGTCAACTTGACTAGTGGCGTTGATGCCAAATTAATTTCCAGTGTATAGAGTGGCGTGATGCAATTACTTTCCAGTTGTTATAGAGGCTTTGATGCCAATTTTTTTCCAGTGTATGGGAGTGGCGGGGATGCCAATTATTACCAGGGTGTTAGGGGTTTGTGATGCCGGGTTATTTTCCAGTGTATAGGTGCGTGATGCCAATTATTTTTCAGTGATAGAGTGGTGTGCCTTTTACTTTCCAGTTTTTATAAAGGGGCGTGATGCCATTACTTTCCAGTGTGTAGAGTGGCGTGATGCAATTACTTTCCTGTTACAGAGTGGCTTTGATGCCAATTACTTTCCAACGGGGTTAGGTATAGAGTGGCGTGATGCCAATTACTTTCAGTGTTATAGCAGTGGCGTGATGCCAATTATTTTCAGTGTTAGAGTGGGTGTTGCCATTATTTTTCAGTTTTATAGATGGCGTGTGCAATTATTTCCTTTTGTATAGGGCTGCGTGATGCCAATTACTTCCAGTTATAGAGTGCGTGTGCCAATTACTTTCCAGTGTATAGAGGGTGGCGTGATCCCAAATTTAAATTTCCAGTTTTATGGGTTTGGGTTTGATGCCAATTTTTTCCAGTGTATAGAGTTGCAGGGGGGGCCAATACTTTCCGTGTATGGAATTTGGTGGGTGTGCAATTACTTTCCAGTGTATGGTGGCGTGAGGGCCAATTATTTTTCCAGTGTATTGGTGGCGTGATGCAAATTACTTTCCAGGGGTATAGAGTGGCGTGATCCCAAATTTATTTTCCCAGTGTATAGAAGTGGGTGAGAAAAAACTTTCCAGTGTATAGAGTTGCTTTGATGCCAATTATTTTCCCAGTGTTTTGAGTGGCGTGATGAAAATTACTTTCCAGTGTTTAGAGTGGCGTGATGCCAAAAATTTTTTTCCAGTCTTATCAAGTGACTTTTCCCTGGAGGTTTCAAGACAACCTTTGTCCATTGTAAATTTACTTTTGAGTTTTTTTTAAAAGCTGAATTGCGCCTCAGGCTTCTGTAGTGCCCGGGGTTGGACACGTATTATATGTCAGAGAAAGCCCAGCTACTGGTCCATTCGTGTCTTTGGGGTTTTAAAAAATTTTTTTGAAAAGGGTTGCAACATGTTTCCTGAGCTGGGTTTGAGCTTTGGTACTTTTTGTTTTTTTGGCTCCCACTTTTCTGAAAGAAGTCTCAAGCTGTCTTAACTTCGTGGTAACTTTTAACATTTTGGCCTAGCAAAGAGAAAGATATTGGCATCCTGCACACCACCCTTCCATTCTTCTGCTGACTAGTAGATTCAGGGATTCCACCATGTGTGGTTTTTGGGGCAAACGGGACGAAAATCGCCCCTCTCCGATTTTAGCGGTGGGAAATTTCCTACAAGCTTCTTTTCAAAGGGGTTAATCCCAAGGGGCAATGCCAATTATTTCCGTGTACAGAGTGGTGTAAGGCAATTTTTTTTCCGTGTATAGGGGTGGCCCTTTATGGGCCCAATTTCTTTTCAGTGTATAAAGGGGTGGGTGATGCCAATTACTTTCAGTGTATAGAGTGGCGTGAAAGGCAATTATTTTCCAGTGTTTTTTAAAAGGGGGCGTTTATGCCGTTACTTTTCCCGTGTTTTAGAGTGGCGTGGGTGCCATTACTTCAGGGGTATGAGTGGTATGACCCAAATTTAAATTTTAAATGTTTAAACCCAAAAACACACGGCAAGTTCCTTAACTTCTGACGAATATACTCATATTTTGTAGTGTCACTCCCTGCTTGTTTTACGAGCTTGTTTCCCGCTGCAAAATGCCAAAGTCATTACGAAAAAAACTGTTGTTATAAATCTGTCATTGGATCGAGAAGCTTCCCAAACCCCCCTGAGAGATACTTTCAGACAAGACTGGGGCAGTCGTGGGGCCCAAACTAGACTTTGGGCTTTACAGACCCCCCAGAAGCCCGTTCGGCATGGTGGCAATTCTTTGCGGCCCCAAAAATCCTTTGCCCAAAGACACAGTGATGCATTTAAATTTTTATTTGCCCTGTTCCATTTGAGACATTACATTGTGGGTGAAAGTTTCCCCCGATGTACGAGTGGGTGATGCCCATTACTTTTCCAGTGGTAGAGTGGCGTGATGCCAATTATTTCCAGTGTATAGAGTGGGTTTGATGCCCAAATTCTTTCCAGTGTTTAGAGTTTGGGGTTTTGCCAATTACTTTTTCCCCCGTTTAGAGTGGCGTGATGCCTTCTTTCCAGTGTACGAGTGGCGTGGGTGCAATTATTTTCAGTGTTTTAGAGTGGGGTGATGCCAATTACTTCCGGGGTTTAGAGTGGGGGGTGATGCAATTATTTCCAGTGTATAGAGTGCGTTGATCCAATACTTTTCAGTGTATGAGTGGCGTGATGCCAATTATTTCCAGTGTATAGGTGGCGTGTGCCAATTACTTTTCAGTGTATAGAGTGGGTGGCCATTTACTTTCCAGTGTATAGAGTGGCGTGATGCATTACTTTCCAGTGTTTTGAGTGGCGTGATCCCAATTACTTTCAGTGTATATAGTGGTGTGATGCCAGTTATTTTCCAGTTTTAAGAGGGGCGTGATGCAATTACTTTCCAGTTTTAGGTGGCTGATGCCAATTACTTTCCAGTTTTATAGAGTGGCGTGTTGCCAATTACTTTTCAGTGTATAGAGTGGCGTGATCCCAATTACTTTCCAGTGTATAGAGTTGGGTGATGCCAATTACTTTCAGTGTATAGAGTGCGTGATCCCAATTACTTTCCAGTGTATATTGGTGTGATCCCAAAGTTATTTCAGTTTTTGAGTGGCGTGATCCCAAATTTTACTTTTTCGTGTTGAGTGGCGTGATGCCAATACTTTCAGGGGAAGAGGGGCGTGAGGGCTTTTTACTTTTCCAGTGTGTAGAGTGGCGTGATGCCAATTACTTTCCAGTTTTACAGAGGGGCTTTTAATGCAATTACTTTTCCAACGGGGGTTAGGGGTTATTGGAGTGGCTTTAATGCAATTATTTTCAGTGTATAGAGTGGCGTGATGCCAATACTTTCCAAGTGTTAGAGGGGGCGTGATCCCAATTACTTTCCATTGTATGAGCTGCGTGATGCAATTACTTCCAGTTTATAGAGTGGCGTGATGCAATTACTTTCCAGTGTATAGAGTGGCATGATGCAATTACTTTCCAGTGTTTAGAGTGGGGGGGATAAAAATTTTACTTTCCGGGTATAGGTTGCATGATCCCAAAATTACTTTCCAGTGTATGGAGTGGCGTGATGGCCCAATTTCCCTTTCAGTGTATAGAGTGGGTGTTTCTAATTACTTTTCCCGTGTATAGAGTGTGTGAGGGCCAATTATGAGTAACTTGAACATTTTGGCCTGCAAAGAGAAAGTATTGGCATCCTGCCCCCCAAATTTTCCATTCTTCTGCTGATTAATTGTTTTCGGGGGATTCCCATGTGTGGTTTAGGAGGACAGTGATTTCGTCCACCTTTCCCCCTAAATTCTATCGGTGGACGTGCTTAAAAGAGCTTCTTGCAATGGGTTACCCCAAAGGGGACAAATCAAAAATGGCTGGGCTTCTGTTCTTTCAATGAAGTTTTTCAAGCGCTTTTGGACACCTCCCCTGCACGCTGCGATTAAAAACTATAGCCTTTAGCAAGAGGGGCTTGCAAGGTAAGGGGTAACTTTGGGGAGTTGCTTCTTTCTTTTTGTTTGTCAAAGGCGCCTTTGCCCAAATGATCCAGGTGAGAGTGAAGAAGTTTTAAAATCCCGGGTTTAAAAACAAAGGGTTCCCAACTTCTCCGAAGTCGTCGTCTTTTTTAATGAACATTTTGGAAAGTGAGGCCCCATCACTTCTGCTCGGGGCTTGTGTGTCTCTAGATGTCTTGTGGTTTAGCTGTGGTTTTTTTACAAAGGTTTTAAAAGTAGTTTATCCGTTAACACTGCTTTGTCATCTGTTGTTTCATCTGTGGTTTTGTTTGTGAATCAATGCTTCAATATTCTCTGAGAGGGGACCCCGGGAAAAGACTAGAAAATATCGACAGAAATTGTATTGAAAACTGATTTTAGAGTCGCTGTCTGGTATATAATCCATATCTTCATGCTTGTCCTCTTCTGATCATTTCATCCTCTGAGTGAAATGATGTTTATTCTAAAAATATAAACCATGTTTATGCACAGTATTTTTTTAAAAGCCAATTATTTTCCGTGTATAGAGGTGGCGTGATGCCAGTTATTTTTCAGGGTATAGAGTGGCGTGATGCAATTACTTTCCAGTGTATAGAGTGGCGTTTATGCCCCAAATTTCTTTCCAGTGTATAGAAATGGCATGATGCCATTACTTTTCCTGTGTGTAGAGTGGGTGATGCCAATTATTTTACAGTGTTTAGGTGGGTGATGCCAAAATTTCTTTCCCAGTGTATAGGGGCGTGATGCCATTACTTTCCGTTTATAGACTGGCGTGATGCCAATTTCTTTCCAGTGTATAGAGTGGCCTGATTTCCAATTACTTTCCAGTGTATAGAGTGGCTGATGCCAATTACTTTCAGTGTATATAGTGGTGTTTATGCAGTTTTTTTCCAGTGTTAGTGGGGTGATGCATTATTTTTTTAGTGTATGAGTGGCGTGATGCCAATTACTTTTCCCGTGTATAGGTGGCGTGATGCCAATTACTTTCCAGTGTGTAGAGTGGCGTGTTTCCAATTTTTTTCCGTGTACAGAGTGCTGATGCCCCCCTTTTTTCCAGTGTATAGGTGGCGTGATCCCAATTACTTTCCAGTGTATAGAGTGGCGTGATGCCAATTATTTTCCCAGTGTATAGAGTGGCGTGATGCAATTACTTCCAGTGTATAGAGTGGCGTGATCCCCAATTTATTTTCCAGTGTATATAGGGGGGTGTGATGCCAGTTATTTTCCAGTGTATGAGTGGGTGATGCCAAATATTTCCCTGTGTATAGAGTGGCTGATGCAATTTTATTTTTTCCAGTGTATTGAGAGGCGTGAATGCCATTTTATTTTCCAGTGTATAGAGGGGCGTGATGCCAATTATTTCCGTGTTTTGAGTGGCGTTTGCCAATTACTTTCTAGTGTATAGAGTGGGGTTTGAGTGATGCCAATTACTTTCCAGTGTATAAAAGTGGCGTGATGCCAATTACTGCCCATTGTATAGAGTGGGGTGATGCCAATTACTTTCCAGTGTATAGTGGGGCGTGATGCCAATTACTTTCCAGTGTTTTGAGTGGCGTGATGCCAGTTTTTTTTTTCCAGTGTTATGGGGAGTGGCGTGATGCCAGTTATTTCCGTTTTATAGGTGGGTGATGCCAGTTATTTTCCAGGGGATAGAGGTGGCGTGATGCCAGTTATTTTTCCAGGTATAGAGTGGCGGGGATGCCAATTACTTTCCAGTGTATAGGTGCGTGATGCCAATACTTTCCAGTGTATAGAGTGGCGTGATGCCAATTATTTTCCAGTGTATTGGAGTGGCTTTTGATGCCAGTTATTTTCCAGTGTATAGAGTGGCGTGATGCCAGTTATTTTTCCAGTGTATAGAGTGGCGTGATGCCAATTACTGTCCAGTGTATAGGTGGCGGGGATCCCCAATTACTTTCCAGTGTATAGAGTGGCGTGATGCAATTTACTTTCCAGTGTATTGAGTGCGTGATGCCAATTACTTTCCAGTGTATTGAGTGGGTTGATGCCAGATTTTCCAGTGTTTAGAGTGGCGTGATGCCAGTTATTTTTCCAGTGTTAGAGTGGCTTTGATGCCAACTATTTGATTGCAAATGTGTTTTTGTATTGTGTTTGTTTTATTGTTTGGTGTTTGTAGTGGTTTTGTCTTCGGGGAGCCTAAAACAAATTTCCCCATTGAGACAAGTATCCTAACCTAACTTCCTGGTTACCGACAATTTTCCCACTCTATCTTCTTTTGTTTTTCAGAGATGAAAGAAACTCAACCAGGTTTGGAACAACTTGAAAGTGAGTAAGGCTTCGCCCAAACCTTAATCCGGATACTTTTTGTTTTCGTTTAAAAACCCACTCTCCGTCCACTAGCGTTTTTTCAGGCGTTTTCGAGTTTCAGTGTGGATGAGGAAACTTTAAAATTCCCTTACTGCGCATGCGTGGAAACCTCACAAAAGCTCACTGACAGATGGAAAAAATATAAGAAAGGTATCGCGCAATTTCTTCAAACATGATAAATTTTTTTAGCAAAATATCTACCATTCACTAAATGCGCCCCCAGGTCGCACTCAGTCACCATATGTTTGGTCTAAAACGGACTGTTTCCCCTGTATTGACGCAAGACAGCAAATGTGAATACATTTTCTGTCATCTGTGCAGTACTGTGTATGAAGAGTGTTGCAAAGTAACATATTTTTAGCAACAGTGTGAGTGAATTGCACATAACAGGCACAATACCGGTAAACATCTATTGGTTTTCAAACATGGATCACATGACTAAACTTACGTCACGTTTTCAAATTTCCTCCCGGGTTCACAGTCCACACTACAACGCGGGAAAAAGGAGTTTCCAAATTTATCCACTTTGGAGAGCGTTTTCCAAAAGCTTACGTTTTTCGTTTTTTACTTAAACGCCGTTTCGGGGTGGGGCGGAAGGCCCAAAACGGAGAGAAAAATATACGTTTTCAAACGAAAACGTATTAGGTGGACATGGCCTAAAATTTATGACAGGGAAATTTTTATTTTTGGGTAACTTACATTTTAAAAAAAATTTTCACTGTTCGAATTCTGTGTACACCCTTTATGGAGCGGGGCAAATTGACCCTAATTGGATTCAATACAATTCCTCAAAAATCACATTGAAAAACAACAAAGATTTAGATACAAACTGTAAACTTTTATTATCAACATTTGTCAACATTACAAAAACATTATAATCTGAAAAATGATTTTAAAAAATGGTTTAAACCATTTTTAAAAATCAATTTTTGACCAAATTGGAAAATAAACATTATACGACTTTTTTTGTAAAATAAATACTTTTTTTTTTTTTTTTTCATTTTATTTCTTTTTAACACCGTAACCCGAACAATAAATTTGTTTATTAAAGTTATTATAATGCTGTTTAATTTTCCTTAAGTTAACTTTTCCCTAGTTTCCTAAGCCCAGTTCCCATAGTTTCATTATTCAAATCCGGGAAGTGAGAAAAACCAAACATAAAAAATATACATCAAATAAAAGTTTTGTATTAATTTTTTGGCTCTGTGAAGCTGCCCTTTGAAAATCCTACATAAAAGTTTTGTTTAAAAGCTATGTATTTTAGATATTTTGGGAATATTGAAATGAGAGCTTATTTTACTATCTGTGTCTGACAAAGATTTTCATCTGTAATTTGCAAATAATTCTAAACACTGATTTTAGCTTTTTCGGTGTGTTTGTTTAGGGTTAGAGCACTTTTAGATACACTTGCATGTTAGAACTGGAATTGAAGTGCCCTTACATACAGAAAATAAATGTTTTTATTTTGTGTCTGAAACAGTTGCTTTTGAATGGCTGTCTATGAGGGTCAAATTGACCCGCGAACATCATGAACGTAACAGTCATTTTGTTTGTATATGTCAAAACACATCAGCTGTTGAAACTTTGCATGCATGTTCATCATGATAAATGAGAAAAAGTCACAAAATGTAAAGAAAAAAAAAAAAAAGGGTTTAAACCAGTATTTCCAACAACTAGAAAATCAAAACGGGTCAAATTAACCCGCAACATAACACAAGGGTTAATTGTAGTATCTGCATTGTTTGCAAGATAAAAAAATGTATTGCTGTTCACTTGTTTTAATGCACTTCAGAATATTAAATACAAGATATTAACATGGTTAAAACTTGTGATTTTTTTTAAATGCTCAACTGCTTAGTTGCCACCCCTCAGAGGCCTCTTTAATGGAGGGCAGGTATTGTTTCTTTATTACCAGCGAGGATGTTTCATTAAAATCTTACGGTACTAAGTTGTTAAAAAACCGGGAAAGAAGATCAAAAGGCAGTCATGCATGCCTGTCGGTAGCACTGTACTGCAATATTGCGGTTATCGCAACAGCCTTAATTGAAAGTCTGTTCAACCAAAACTGTGATGCTTCAAAACATTTATAAAGAGATGGTAAAACAAATCCATATGAATTGAGTGGTTTAATCCAGTCTTCTGATGAGACACCATGATTTAACTGATTTAATTCGGCTTTCATTCACATAAAAACATTGATCAGTAAACATGCATAAAGAGCTCAACTGTACCTGCTTGATGCACAGGAATGAACCTCTTTAAATTAAGGAGACATGGATAGGTGAAGGTCAGAGTAATGGACATGCTCTGTGTTAATATTTGTGTTTGCAAAGTGTCAGAAAAAGTAGCTGACCTTGTCATATTCTCATTCTGAGATCATTCATGGGTTTCAGTCACGTGACTTTTTTGTGGCCGCCACCCTTAGGGCCTTTGCGTTAAATTGCATAACTTTTCCCTGGTGATCGGAAAGATGTTGAAACACTTAAATAGCACAGATGAAAATATGACAATCCTCCATACACGGCGAAGCCCTCAAGGCAGGGGCATAATTTGGTACCAGCCCCATGCTTCACAGTGGGGATGGTGTTCTTGGATGGTACCCATCATTCTTCTTCCTCCTAACACGCCTAGTGGAAATATGCCCAAAAAGTTATATTTTGGTTTCTCATCTGACCACATGACTTTCTCCCATGACTCTTCTGGATCATCCAAATGGTCATTGGCAAATTTAAAGACGGGACATGTGCGGGTTTAAGCAGGGGAACCTTCCGTGCCATGCATGATTTCAGACCATGACGTCTTCGTGTATTACCAACAGTAACCTTGGAAACAGGGTCCCAGCTCTTTTCAGGTCAACGACCAGCCCTCCCGTGTAGTTCTGGGGTTTTTCTCACCTTTCTTAGGATCATTGAGACCCCCGGGGGTGGATTTTAGGGGAGCCCCAGTCCGAGGGAAAATTGACGTCAGTTTAGCTTTTCCATTTTCTAATGATTGCTCCAGCGGGACCTTTTTTTCACCAAGCGCTTAGCTTAATTTCCCCGTAGACCTCAAACAGGGTGCATCTAATTTAGGATAATAAATGGAGTGGAGGTGGATTTTAAAGGCAGACTAAAAGGTCTTTGGGGTCAGAATTCTAGCTGATAACAGTTTTTCAAATACTTATTTGCAGCTGTAACATACAAAAAAATAGTAAATAATAAATTTTATACATTTTGATTTCTGAATTTTTTTTTTTTGTTATGTCTCTCCAGTGGCAGCACCTACATGGCAATTTCAGACCCCTCCATGATTTCTAAGTGGGAGAACTTCCTGATGTGGGGGTGTGGTGTTATATAATATATATATATATATAATATATATATTTTAAAATATATAAAATTTTAATATATATATATATATATATATCCATGCTAAAAAATAACCTTTAAGGGGTACAAAAACCAAACCTTCGTTTTTCTGTAGTGATCATTAACTTTTAATCAAAAACATCTCATAAATCCCAGTAAACCCATCTGTCTTTGCAGTGCATGTGAGTCTGTTTCTTTGTTTAAAAGTTAATGAACTGTGATGTCTTGTGACATCACATGTCCTTGTATCCAATTGTCCTCATAATCCTGGTTTTTGTCTTCTAGGACACATGTCCTTGTAAGTCAAAAAAAAAATCAGGGTTCCTGTTCTTGTTTTATAAGGTGTAAATAAATAATAGAGTTTTTAGTTTTGAAGTCGTGATTTTTTAAAGCATTTCCATTTTTTTTTGAAAGCTCTAGCTAAA
>JAZAVI010000573.1:37500-40000 GCA_036326025.1 Chrosomus eos | reverse complement strand
TGGGGTGTCTTGTGTGTGTGTGCGGTGCGGTGTGTGTGTGCTGCGAGGGGTCTGTGGTGTGTGGTGTGCGTGTGTGTGTGGGGTGTGTGGTGTACGTGTGTGTGGGGTGTGTGTTGTGCCTGGGGTCTGTGGTGTTCGTGTGTGGTGGGTGCGTGGTGTGCGTGTGTGTGGCGGTGTGTGTGTGTGGTGTGTGTGTGTTTGTGTGGGGTGTGCATGTGTTTGTGTGGGCTGTGTGGTGTGCGTGGGGTGTGTGTGTGTGGGGGGGGTGTGCATGTGTGTGTGTGTGTGGGCTGAATGGTGTGCGTGGTGTGTGTGTGTGTGTGTGTGTGTGTGGGGGTGTGGTGTTTGTCTGTGCGGTGTGCGTTTATGTGGGGTGTGTGTGTTGAGGTGGTGCGTGTGTGCGGGGTGCGTGTGTGTGTGTGGAGAGTTTGGTGTGCGTGTGTGTGCCTACCTGTAATTGCGTGTGTGTGTGTGGAAAATTAGGTAGAATTTATGGCGCTCGCTTTGTATCGTTTGATTCCTAACCAAGCTTAAAGACGTGTTAACGTGCGTGTAGAGAACGTCTGCACGTCTTAACGTCTGCCCGTCTGCACGTCTGGACGTCTGCACGTCTGCCCGTCTGCACGTCTGGACGTCTGCACGTCTGCACGTCTGAACGTCTGGAGCTCGGGTGGTTCGAACGAAGAATCGATTCGCTCGGGTGGTTCGAACGAAGAATCGATTCCGAGGCTTTGGGAATTGAGAGTAGATTCCAAAGGTTCAAAATGCAAAGGTTGGAATCGATTCCATTAAGGGGAATGATCTCTTACTCGTTGTAGTTTAGGACAAGTAATTAATCTGATTTATGAAATCAATCGACAAAAACAATCAAATTAATTTTTAAGTCATTAAATTCAAGTTCACGTAAACTTTTCCCTCCGCTGCGGCTGTGCATTCAGCATCAAACAGCGCGTCGCGTTCGGGTACGACAGTCAACATGATGAAACTCTCTCCAGGATGATTCAATGTTAATATTATTATACTTGATCTGTAGATAAAGGTCTATGGTTTCGCATAAAATGACTATATTGCTGGACTGTATTGCTGTATCTTAACCATGTTCCTTTCTACCGTGTGTCTGTTAGATCACAACACAGGAGAGCACTATCATTCTTTACGCGCACAGTAACTGAAATTTAAAACTGTTAAAAGAAAAGGCTCAAAAAACAATTGTATAGATAGATGGCAAAAAATGCATCTCAAAATGCATCAGATTGATGCTTTAAAATATGGAATATTAAAAATTTTCTATATATATAACTTTTTGATGCACCTAAAATATTTTAATACGTTTATATGCTTATATGCTATTATATTGTAGACTATTGAGTGGATAAAATATAGAAATTAATTAAAAGGATTTCTATATTTTATCCACTCAATAGTGTACAAATATAATAGCCATATAAACGTAGCGTAATTATAATAATAAAATATTTTAGGTGCATCAAAAACGTGCTCGCTAAGCAGATAAGCTAATCCAGCACAAATTGGTGCATAAAAGGTCACCAAAATGAAGTATTTGAACCTCATAATTAAATACAAAAGGAGGAAAAAAACACTTTTTGAAAAAAAGAACCCCCCCTTTCAATAGGCTACTACGGACCTGGAAACAGAATTCTCACCAAAACAATAAGATCCCGTATTATTACTGAAGTGGACAGTCCATCATACAAACTAGACCACAATCCTTTTGCATATAAGCCTGCTACATATTGCCTAGGCCTACTTCATAAAAAAGAGTAGCAAAAACGTTTCAATTCCTCCAACAACACAATGATAAAAACAATACATACCAAATAGCAATAAAATATGAAGCCTACATATGTAGAAGGGCTGCACAATATATCGAAATATCGCAAATGTATTTCGCAATATGCATATCGCAACGGCTTGCAATAACTGGTCATGAGCAAAAGACAAGAGAAAATCACTCACTGCTCTTGGCTAAATAACGTTTGTAGCTTTAATAAGAATCAGTATAGGCCTATATTTAATTGATACAGTGAAAACTAATGTTTTTTTGTTTTTGTTTTTTTGTTTTTGTTTAACATTTGATTCAGTTTCTGTTGTTAAATATGTAGGATAACCTGAACAAACCCCGTGGTTTATATTGATGTTAAAATAGCGCTTCTTATAAAACACTCTGATGTTCACTTTATAGAAGTTTTCTTGTCACAAAAAGATTGTGAAACACGTAGGCCTACATGGGTTATATAATTTTAAATATAGCCTATCGCATTTTCTTCAATATCGTGCAGCCCCATGTAGCACATAGTAATTTCTAAATATGATAATGTTTCAACGTTTCGTTTTGTGTAATAAAGTAGGCTATAGCCTATTAATTTTCTGACAGGCTGAGGGGGAACCAAGACGCGCTTCCCATTTAAAAACAAGTTTCAAGTTACTTTTCACCGTGACTGTCCGCTCAATATCCGCTCTTTGCCAGTTTCACATTTGT
>JAZAVI010000573.1:15000-20000 GCA_036326025.1 Chrosomus eos | reverse complement strand
GGACATTATGTGCGAGAATGCAATGAGGGAAACTGCAGTATGTGTGCGAGGAGGACTGCGTTATGTGTGTGCAAAACTCCAGAGGAGATGGAGGAAGAAGAAAGTGCGGGGGGATCATTGGATCTGTATGAGGTGGTGGAGGAGGAGGAGGAAGAGGAGGAGGAGGAGGAGGAAGAGGAGGAGGAGGAGGAGGAGGAGGAAGAGGAGATGTTCTCAATGGCTGAGAAAGAGGAAAGAGAAAGTACCTGGAGTGAAAGAGAAGCAGCAGCAGAACAGGATGCCACTGGGAAAGAGAATCATCAAGATGATGTTGGCCTAGAACAAGTACAGAGAGAGAGAGAGAAATTGGCTGAAGAGGATGATGGAGGGGTAATCAAAGGTGATGGTGGAGGTCGACGGACCAGTAGTAAGAAAGGTCAAGGACCAAGATCGATGGAGGAGGAAAGAACAATGAAGAAGGATGATGGAGGGGATGATGGAAGAGGGGTAGAAGAAAAGGTGGTGTTAGAGACTCCCTCGACAAATATGGGTGAGGATATGGACACAAGTAAAGGAAATACTAAACAGATGAAAAGGAAAAAGAAAGGAATGGAAGAGTACAGTGCAAAAAAGTAAGATTTGGTTTTTCCCAATGATTTTGGTCTCGCTTATAATTTTAATGTACACTATGTGTGACATAATGAGTATTACCTGTTTGAACAGTAATGGACTCAGAGAAACAGATAAGTTTGAGCAATTGACTGAAATGCTAAAAACAGATGTAATATGTTTGCAAGAGACACATTGGACTGAAGACCTAATGCATAACATAAAAAAACTTTGGGAAGGAGATATTTTTGTAAATCATGGTAACCAAAGAGCATGTGGTGTGGCGATTCTGATAAAAGGAGGGGAAGTGCATAATGCTAAACAAATATACAATGACGGTAAAGGAAGATTGTTAGCTATAGAATTTATGTGGTGTAATGATTTGTTTAGGCTGATTAATTTATATGCTCCTAACGTAGAAACTGAAAGAGTGGGAATTTTTAAGCAAATTAAGCCACTATGTACAGGCAAATGTATAGTGGTGGGGGATTTTAATGTGTGGTGCACAAGACTTGATGCGTCGAGCAGTGCAAATTTTAGATCAGATGTGTCCAGAAAATATTTAAATGGGTTGATGCAGAGTGAGGATATGGTTGATGCCTGGAGAGAGGAGAATCCTTTTAAAAGAGAGTTTTCAAGAAGACAAATGGTGTTGGGGAGCTTAAAACAAAGTCGAATTGATTTATGTCTAGTTAAAAGAGAAATGATGAGTTATGTGAAAAACGTGGGATACAGGTTTTTAGGAATAAGTGACCATGCTGCCATGACAGTAAAGATGAGTGTAAATAGAGAAGAAAGAGGTGGAGGGCTGTGGTGTTTGAATGCATCTCTGTTAAAGGAAGAGGCATACAAGGAAAATATTAGTAGATGTATAAGATATGAAATGGAAAATCCTTTGTATAATGAAAATGTGTGTGAATGGTGGGAAATGATGAAAGGAAAAATTAAAAAAAGAAGTATTAGATATGCAAAGCAAAGGAATTTTATGAGAAAGAGTACAATGGATGCTATGAAAGATACTTTGGAGGAAGAAGCAGAGAAAATAGAGAATAATCCTGAGTATGGAAAAGAGCGTTTCCTTCAGATAAAAGCTGAAATAGAGGTGTATGAAAAGGAGAAGTGTGCGGGTGCAATAGTAAGGAGTAGAGCACAGTATGTAGTGGAGGGAGAAAGATGTACAAAATTCTTTCTAAATTTAGAGAAAAAAAAGCAGAGGAAGAACCATATTACAGAACTGGAAAATGATAAAGATGAAAAGGTAACAGGCTTTGTGGAGATAATGGAAGTAGTAGAGTTGTTTTACAAAAAACTATTCAAGAAGGAGAGTATAAAACAAGAATGTGTGGATGGAGTTTTAAACACTGTAAGTGCTAGATTGACTGAAGTAGATAAAGATATGTGCGAAGGAGACATAAGTATTGAAGAAATACAAGTAGCAATAAAACAAACAAAGCCGAACAAAAGCCCGGGATCAGATGGTTTAACACATGAGTTTTATAAGACTTTCATAGAGATTTTAGCACCAATATTGTTGAGACTTTATAGAAGTATGGAAGAAAGAAGGGAGGTACCAGAATCAATGGGTCTAGGAGTAATTACTGTTTTGTATAAAAATAAGGGTAGTCCACTCAGTTTGGGAAATTACAGACCTTTAAGTCTTTTAAACACAGATTATAAGATTTTGACAAAAGTTTTAGCGAACAGAATAAAAGAGGTAGTGGGGAGTATAATATCGCCAAATCAAGCATACAGTATACCAGGAAGAGACATCACAGACACAATATGTACAATAAGAGATGTAGTGGATAGTTTGGATAAGGATGGGGAAGGGGGGATAGTGTTATGTATAGATTTAAATAAAGCGTTTGATAGGGTTGAGCACGGGTTTATAGAACAAACAATGAGAAGATTTGGATTTGGAGAGAGGATTCTGAGGTGGATAAATCTTTTATATAGTAATGCAAAGAGTTGTGTAAAGGTTAACGGTGTTTTAACAGATCCCTTTCCATTAGAAAGGTCAGTAAGGCAGGGTTGTCCCTTGTCTGCTTTGTTGTATTCAATATCAGCTGAACCTCTGGCAACGTTGATAAAAAGTGATAAAGAAGTAAGAGGAATTCCAATTCCATATGGAGGTTTGAGTTTAATTCATCAGTATGCAGATGACACAACATTCACAGTTAGAGATATTGAGAGTATAAATAAAGTAATGACACATATGGAAACATATGGGAAAGCATCTGGTGCAAAAATAAATGTGGACAAATCAGAAATAATGAGTGTAGGAGGAGTGGATATAGGTGGATGTGGTGTTCCTTTTAAAGTTACAAAAGAGCATATGAGGATTTTAGGAGTGAATGTAGGAGTAAATGCAAAAGATGCTAGGGATGCTACGTGGACTGGAATTTTAAATAAAATAAAGCAAGTACTGCAGTTCTGGAGATTAAGAGAATTAGGATTAAGAGGTAAGGTAGTAGTTGTAAATTCTTTATTGCTTTCCAAATGTAATTATGTGATTGGATCAGTTGATTTACCAGACTGGGTAGTGAATGGAATAAAGAGAGGCGGTGAATAATTTTTTGTGGGGAGGGAAAGGGGTAAAAATATCAACAAAAACTTTAATAGCAGATTATACAGCGGGAGGTTTAAAGCTGATTGATTTAGATGTAAAAAGGAAAGCAATAAGAGTGAAAACAATAAAGAAGTATTTATATGATAAAGATGATTGTGGATGGAAGGGATTTTTTAGATATTTTTTGGATAAAAGTGGAGGATGTGGTGAAGAAGGAGTGTTTATGGCTTTAAAGAAGCCAATGGTTGGAAAAGTGCCATTATTTTATCAAGAAGTATTTAGTGCTTGGGGTGAGTTTTTAGTGAATGTAGGATATGAGTGTGAAAATATTAATCAGGTACATAACCAGCCAATATTTCTGAATCCAAAGATACGGATGAAAGGGAAAATGTTCTATAACAGATTGTACATGCAAGCGGGAGTAAGACAAGTCAAGGATATGGTATATGAATATGTAAAAGGTTTTTTGCCAAATAGGGCTATGTATGATTGCGTTGTGGGATGGGATGATGAGATTGAAAAATCGAAAGTTGACTGTGTTTGTGAAAATATCAAAACAAGTCTGCCCAGGAGATGGGTGGAAATGATAGAAAGAGAGGTTGCTAAAGTGGGGAAGTGGGGAATTCCAGATATGTACATTGTGAAAAATGAAGAGAAGAAATATTTGTCTGAGATAACTATCAAAGAGATATACAAGATATTGGTTGAAAAGGAAATTAAATTGCCGGTATCAGAAAATGTGTGGCCAAAATTGTTCCCAGAATTTAATGTGAAGACAATATGGAAGAACTTAAGTGTGAAATATAATGGACTGGAATGTGAGAATTTAGATTTTAAACTTAGACATAATAGGATATATACGAAGGTGGTGATTCATCAAATTAATAAAAATGTGAACAGAGAATGTGATGTATGTAAAACTGATCCTGAAACTCTAATGCATATATTTTTTGAATGCAAGGAGCTTGAAGTGTTTCATGGAAAAATGGAAAAATTAGTCAAGGATGATTGGGGAAAAGATGTAACAGGAGATGAATGGAAAAAACTGTTTTTATTTGGTGAATGTATGAATTGTAAGGATTTGAAAGTTAACCTGTTTAATTTTATCCTAAGTCATGCAAGGTATGCAATATGGGCGAGGAGGAATATGGCATATTTTGAAGGGAAAAAAGTGGATGTTTCTGTGATGTTCAAAGCTGTGGTTAGAAAGAGTGTTTATTTAATGTGGAAATATCTGAGCAAAGATGCTTTTGAAAAGGCTTTTATAAGTGGGTGTAGACTGATATGCTTGGATGATAAAGGTGGTTTAAGTGTAAAATTCTAAAAGGAGAGAAATATATATGCCGATTACATTGATAAATGTTGAATGGAAAATTTATGTGGGTATTTGGTTTTGCTTTATTATGATGGATAGATTTGATGCTTGTGTATTGTGGGGTGTTTTGATGTTTGTATTTGTAATTTTGTGTCTGTTTTGATTTGATATTATGTTTTGAAAAAATATTTGATACTTTTGATAATAAAAAAAAAAAAAAAGAACCGCCCGATCTCGTCTGATCTCGGAAGCTAAGCAGGGTCGGGTACTTGGATGGGAGACCGCCTGGGAATACCAGGTGCTGTAAGCTTTTTTGTTTTTAAAAAAAAAAAAAAAAAAAAAAAAAAAGAGTCCCTGAGCTTCTTCAAAAAGCCTGAAAATGTCTCTGAGATTCTTCAGAAAGCCTGAAAGAGTCTCTGAGTTTCTTTCAAAAATTCTTCTTAGTTTACTTCACTAATGGTCTAAATAGCCTGATTTTGGCAGCAGTTTTCGCTTACGGCCATACCACCTTGGAACCGCCCGATCTCG
>JAZAVI010000573.1:5000-10000 GCA_036326025.1 Chrosomus eos | reverse complement strand
CCTGAGTTCTTCAAAAAGCCTGAAATGTCTCTGAGATTTTTCCCCAAAAAAGCCTAAAAGGGGCTTTTTTTTTTTCCCCTTAAAAAAAATTCTTTTTTCTTCACAAATGGCAAAAACCCCCTTTTTTTTTGGCAGATTTTTCCCGCTTACGCCATAACCGGGAACCCCCCCGTTTCCCCGTTGATGGGGGGAAGTAAGCAGGGGGGAAATTTGGGGATGGGAACCGCCGGGAATACCGGGTCTGTAAGTTTTTTTTTTTTAAAAAAAAAAAAAAAAAAAAAAAGGCCCCCTGACTTCTTAAAAAACCCTGAAAATGTTCTGAGCCTTCAAAAACCCCTGAAAGAGTCTCTGAGTTTTTTAAAAAATTTTCTTCTTATTTACTTCAAAAAATGTCTAAATAGCCTATTTTGGCAGCATTTTTTCCTTGGGGCCCCATACCCCTTTGGGGAACCCCCCCCCCAAATCTCTCTGTTTCTCGGGAAGCAAAAAAAGCAAGGGGGGGGGTTTCGGCCCTGGTTATTTTTGGGGAGGAAAACCCCGGGGGGGAATCCCCCGGGTGCTGTAATTTTTTTTTTTTTTTGAAAAAAAAAAAAAAAAAAAAAAAAGCCCCCCTAAAAGCTTCTTCAAAAACCCTGAAAATGTCTCTGGATTCTTCGGGAAAGAAAAAAAAAGGGGCCTGAGTTTTTTTTAAAAAATTCTTCTTTTTCTTCACTAATGGCCCCTAAATAGCCTGATTTTGGGCTTTTTTCGTTTTAGGGCCCAAATCCCCCCCTTGGAACCGCCCCCGACCTTTTGATCTCGGAACTAAGCGGGGTGGGGTATTGGGGAAACCCCCCGGGGAAATACCGGGGGGAAAAATTTTTTTTTTGTTTTTAAAAAAAAAAAAAAAAAAAAAAAGCCCCCCTGAGCTTCTTAAAAACCCCCCAAAGAAAATTTTGAGATTCTTAAAAGCCAAAGAGCCCCTGAGTTTTTTAAAAAAAATTTCCCTTTTTAAAGTTTATTTCCAAGGGGTCTAAATCCCTTTTTTTTTGGCCCATTTTTTTCTTACGGCCATCCCCCCTTTTGGGAAACCCCGCCATTCCTGACCCTCGAAAAAAAGCGGGGGGGGCCCCCGGGTTAGTCGGGGGGGGAGACCGCCTGGGAATCCCCAGGTGCAAAAATTTTTTTTTGTTTTTGAAAAAAAAAAAAAAAAAAAAAAAACCCCCCCTGAGCTTCAAAAAAAACCTGAAATGTCCGGGTTTTTTTTCGAAACCCTGAAAGAGCCCTCTGAGTTTTTTTTAAAAAATTTTTTAGTTTATTCCTGGGGGTTAAATACCCTGTTTTTTGGCACAGTTTTGTTTACGGCATCCCCCCCTTTTGGGAACCGCCCCCCTTTCTGATCTGGGAAAAAAAAGGGGGGTGGGTACTTGGATGGGAGACCGCCGGGGGAATGGGGGTGCTGTAAGTTTTTTTTTTTTGAAAAAAAAAAAAAAAAAAAAAAAGGGGCCCCCCCCGGCTTCTTCAAAAAGCCTGAAAATGTCTTGAATTTTTCAAAACCCTTTAAAGAGTCTTGAGTTTTTTAAAAATTTTTTTAAAATTTACTTAAAAAAATGGTTAAATAGCCTGTTTTTGGCAGCAGTTTTGCTTCGGCCATCCCACCTTGGAACCGCCCGATCTCTTTCTGATGGGGGAAAAGCTAAGCGGGGTGGGGGGGGTTGTTTTGGGGATGGGAACCGCCTGGGAATACCAGGTGCTGAAACCTTTTTTTTTTTTTAAAAAAAAAAAAAAAAAAAAAAAAGGGCCCCCCAAAAATTTCTTAAAAACCCCCAAAAAAATGTCTCTGAGATTCTTAAAAAAGCCTAAAAAGTCTCTATTTTTTTTCAAAAATTTTTTTTTTTAAATTCATAATGGTCTAAATAGCCTGTTTTTGGGGGCCCAAAAAAAACCCAGTTTTTTTTTAGGGCCCCCCCCCACCAAAACCGCCCGATCTCGTCGTTTGGGGGGAACCCAAAAAGGGGGTTTCCGGTTTTTTGGGATGGGAGCCCGGGCCTTTTGGGAATACCAGGTGCTGTAACCCTTTTTTTTTTTTGAAAAAAAAAAAAAAAAAAAAAAAGGCCCCCTAAAAAAAGCTTTTTTCAAAAAAAAAAAATGTCTCTGAATTCTTCAGAAAGCCTAAAAGGTCTTGAGTTTTTTTTAAAAAAATTCTTCTTATTTTTTTTTCCCAAAAAAGGTCTAAATACCTGTTTTTTGGCAGCAGTTTTCGCTTACGGCCCCCCCCAACCCTTTGGGGCCCCCGCCCGATTTTTTTTGATCTCGAAGCTAAGCAGGGGGGGCCCTTTGGTTAGTACTTGGATGGGAGACCGGGGGGGAATCCCAGGTGCTGTAAGTTTTTTTTTTTTTGAAAAAAAAAAAAAAAAAAAAAAAGAGTCCCGATTTCTTAAAAACCCCCTGAAAATGTCCTGAATTTTTCAAAGCCTAAAAAAAAGTCTCTGATTTTTTAAAAAAAAATTTCTTCGGGTTTTTACTTAAAAAAAATTTCCCCCAAATAGCCTGTTTTGGCAGATTTTCGCTTGGGCCATCCCCCTTTGGGAAACCCCCGCCCGACGGGGTTTTTGGGGGGAAGCTAAAGGGTCGGGTACTTGGAGGGGAAAACCCCCCCCCCTTGGGAATACCAGTCTGTAAGTTTTTTTTTTTTTTTAAAAAAAAAAAAAAAAAAAAAAGATCCCTGGTTTTTTCAAAAAGCCTGAAAATGCCCTCGGATTCTTCGAAAGCCGAAAATTTCGGGGGTTTCTTTAAAAATTTTTTCTTAGTTTACTTAAACAATGGCTAAAAGCCTAAATTTGGGCAGCTTTTTTGCTTACGGCCATCCCCCCTTTGGGGAACCGCCCATTCGTTGATCTGGGAAGCAAGGGGGGGTTTCGGGCCGGGTTTCTTATGGGAGACCCCCCGGGAATCCCCGGGGTGCTGTAAGCTTTTTTTTTTTTAAAAAAAAAAAAAAAAAAAAAAAAAAAGTTCCCTGGTTTCTTAAAAAACCCTGAAAAGTCCTGAGTTTTTTAAAAAGCCGAAAGAGTCTCTGGTTTCTTTAAAAATTTTTTTATTTACTTCACTAATGGTCAAATCCCCCTGTTTTGGCAGCATTTTCGTTAGGCCATACCACCTTGGAACCCCCCATCTGTTGATCTGGGAAGAAAAGCGGGTGGGGTTTTTTTTGGATGGAACCCCCCTGGGAATCCAGGTGCGAAAGCTTTTTTTTTTTAAAAAAAAAAAAAAAAAAAAAAGGGCCCCCCCAAAAATTCTTCAAAAAGCCTAAAATGCCCTCTAAATTTTCTTCAAAACCCCCTGAAAAGTCTCTAAAGTTTCTTTAAAAAAATTTTTTTTATTTTACTTACTAAGGGGTTAAATAGCCTGTTTTGGCAGTTTTTTTTTGTTAAAAGGGGGCCCCATCCCCCCTTTTGGAAACCCCCCCGATCGGGTTGTTGGGAAGCTAACGGTCGGGGGGGGTTTTTAGTCTTGGATGGGAGCCGCCGGGGAATACCAGGTGTTTGTAAGTTTTTTTGTTTTTAAAAAAAAAAAAAAAAAAAAAAAAAAGGCCCGGGGGTTTTTTAAAAAACCCAAAAAAAATTCCCCTCTGAATTCTTAAAAAAGCCAAAAAAGGGGTCCTGATTTTTCTTTAAAAAATTCTTTTTGGGGTTTACTTCACTAATGGCTAAATAGCCATTTTGGCAGCGTTTTCGCTTACGGCCATCCCCCCTTTGGGAACCGCCCCCCCCGGTCTGGGGGGAAAGAAAGGGGGGGGTCGGGTATTGGGGGGAGCCCCGGGGGGGAATACCAGGTCTGTAACCCCTTTTTTTTTTAAAAAAAAAAAAAAAAAAAAAAAAAGACCCTGAGCTTTTTCAAAAAGCCTGAAAATGTCTTAATTTCAAAACCCCCAAAAAAGAGCGGGGGTTTTTTAAAAAAAATTCTTTTTATTTTTATTTCACAAAGGGTCTAAATACCCCTGATTTTGGCAGCATTTTTTGCTTACGGCCATACCCCCTTTTTGGAACCCCCCCCCGGATCTCGGATTGGGAAGCTAAGCAGGTCGGGCCGGGTTTAAAATTTTGGGATGGGAGACCGCCGGGGAATACCGGGGGCAAAAAGCTTTTTTTTTTTTTTAAAAAAAAAAAAAAAAAAAAAAAAAGAGTCCCTGAGCTTCTTCAAAAACCTGAAAATGTCTCTGAGATTCTTCAAAAGCCTAAAGGGGTCCCCTATTTTTTTCAAAAATTTTTTGGTTTATTTTCACGGGGGCCTAAATCCCCTGATTTTGGCAGCATTTTTTTCGCTTCCCGGCCATCCCCCCTTTGGGGAACCCCCCATCTCTTGTTCGGAAGAAAGCAGGGGGCGGGTTTTTGGGGAGGGGAAACCCCCGGGGGGGGAAATTCCAGGTCGAAAAGTTTTTTTGTTTTGGGAAAAAAAAAAAAAAAAAAAAAAAGAGTCCCTGACTTTTTCAAAAACCCTTTAAAAGGGTCCTGAGATTCTTAAAAAACCCTGAAAGAGCCCCTGATTTCTTTCAAAAATTCTTTATTTTAAACTTCACTAATGGCCCTAAATAGCCTGATTTTTAAAGCATTTTTCGCTTACGGCCATCCCCCCTTTGGGGAACCCGCCCGCCCTCTGATCTCGGAAAAGCAGGGTCGGGCCTGGTTATATTGGAGGGGAAAAACCCCGGGGAAAAACGGGTTTGCTGTAAGCTTTTTTTTTTTGAAAAAAAAAAAAAAAAAAAAAAAAAACCCCCCCTGACTTTTTAAAAAAGCCTGAAAATGTTCTGAATTTTTAAAAAAGGGGCCAAAAAAGTCTCTGATTTTTTTTTAAAAATTCTTTTTTTTTACTTCATTTAATGGTCAAAATAGCCTGTTTTTGGCAGCATTTTTCGTTTGGGGGCCAAAACCCCACCGGGGAACCCCCCCCGTTGTCTACCCGGGGAAGCAAAGGGGGGGGTGGGTATTTGGGGGGGGGAGCCCCCCTGGGAATCCCAGTCTGTA